>VICI01003591.1:0-12900 GCA_019593645.1 Akabosia matsudoensis | reverse complement strand
TACAATCTCCCGAAATTATGATCCTATATTTTTTTAAATCTCGTTCTGTATATCATTGGTGACGAAATTTTACACAGGCTTAAAAATTTTCAAAGCTGAACGATTATGAAAGAACACATTGAAATAGTTAAAAATTGTCAAAAAATTATGAAAGAACCAAATAGGGGACAATACGTGATGTCTGGAGAAGGCTTTCTTATGGGTGCCTGATTTCGGTTGAAATTCATGTAACGATTTTTGTAAAGGATTTATCAGCACCAAGGATATATAAAACGAATTTGCAACTACAAGGGAAACATAATTGCTTGATAACGTGGCTGGAGTCTTCTATGCATGCCGAGCTATCTGGGCAACTGTCGAAAATTCTTACTATATGGGCCATCAGAATTTTTTGCAACTAATAACTTGCTTGGACATTCCCACCCAGCTCAATCTGTTGACCAGTGGTTACGTTGCTGGAGCGAGATAGCATTTTCAATTTTCAAATAGCAGTCTGTAGCAAGTTAGTAAATGGACAGTAAAACAGGATGCAGGAAAGCTCCAGCTTTTCGCAAAGCTTAATAAGCCAAACAGACAAAGCAGACAAATCTTGAATTTGAATCTGCAGACAAGCAGAATTGACAGTTGATTTTCTTTAGGTCAAAACAATTACTTCGATGAATTATATTACAGGATGGATTTCTGAGGAACAATTAATGTAATTTGTCGCCTAATAATGAAAAGACATGATCAGCAGGTTCCTGACCCCAGCTTGAGCTAAGGCACGGGTATTAGTTTGGTGTAGGTTAAACTTATTTTATGCTTTTTATCGGACATTAGAATTACATACTCAAGCAAAGTTTTGAATCTTTTTTCCCCGGAGGTATATAACCTTGATAACTTGCAGGCAAATGGTTAGAAGACTTATAGCTGATGACGTTTTTTGAGGCGTTTGAATTGTTTGGCTTGACTAAGAAGGTTTCACTAGATACTTCGAATCCAATTTTATCCATATTATTTTACACATACATAATAAATGTCTCATCTATTACAGTAAATATTTGCTACTAGGCTTATGATGCCTGGAAACTCTTTCATAAGTTTTACTATAATATAAAGCTCAGGATCCATTTACAGATGTTCAGTTCCTGTTTAACCCGACCGTATTAGTTTGCTGCATGAAGTATTATATTATTTAGTGAATCTATGAGCAATATTTCGTCATTATGAAGTACTTACAAGCTTATATATGTACATACAACATATTGTTGCTGTTAAAGAATTAAATGCGTGAAATAGTGACAAAAGACTTCGACTTCACAACATCGTTCACAAAATTGGAGTGAGGATGTGACGTTGAATATTCGTATTCTTGGATGGATTGAAGTTGAAAAAATGCTCACCCTCGTGAACGTCAGGTTTTTTTTCAAGAGAAATGGTCGAAAATGGGACAGGGACATGATATTATCGCTTGTCAACAGTAGGTGAAACTCTCGCTCTCATGCGTTTTTCTCATCAAGAGCAAACATTATTAAAAAAGGATATTTGAGGAGATGGATGAGAACGACATTACCATGAGGTGTTTGCTTGCAAAAGATGAGGACTTGAAGCAGAGTGCTTGAGCTTCTACAACATAATATGTAATATTACAATCACGCCGGATTGAGATCCAATCGCCTGGATGAGTTATGTGGAAACCTGCAAAGTATTTCTTTGTGCTAAACGGCTGCTCGGAATAGAGAAACACAGACGGCAAAAAAGACACGGAGTACACGGAGAAATGAAATATTGGTCAAACATGGGGACACCGAAACGTGTCCTTTTTTTGAATTACAAAAGAATTCCGCTTGGCATGGATTGCTTTGTGACCCAAATAATAGAAAAGAGCCGAAAGTGCATACTGGCGAAAGTTAAACTTGTGCTTTCTCCAATCAATATGGTACGGTGAAGTTTCCAAAACCAATGAAAACTTATATTTCTGTGCACATCTTGAACAGGTGTACATATGCAGCATGATACACCAAAGTTGTGTTCCCGTTTGCCATTTTCCATATTTTCTAAAGTTTGTAATTGAATTACTATCTGTCATTTAGTCCATAAACTTTAAACAGTGTTGAAGCGACAGGTTAAGTCGTAAAGTCAAAACCGTTTGCAACCATACTGACACAAGAAGTTAAAAGGTAAACGATCCGTAAAAAGTGTGCCAAGGAACATGTTTTTTAAAAGTGGAAGTTACTTTAAAAGTGCAATTCCGTACTCGGGACACCTCGTATATAATCAACTTTTCAACAACTACAACTGTTTTGATACGTTGTCAGTTTCCAGAACTATTGCTGTCTCTAGGTAACTGGCATATCTTATTTTCTAACATTTTGAGAGAAAATTCTTTCATACCAGGGACGATGTACACAAACTACAACTTTGGAAGGAAAATAGTAACGAAGGCCACAATAAAAGTAAATTTTTGCCCATATCGAGAGTTGCGCTATTCTTAAAGTTTCCCTGTCATATATCTCGCACCTTCTCCCGTCGTTTGGGCGATTTTCGTTATGAAATTTATTGTATTTTAAAGTGCCAACCATTATATTATGCATTTTTGCTCTAAGATTTTCTCCTTTCACAGATCATTTGTACGTTGTACTGTGACAACGTTAAATGTGAATAGAGTAGCCGTTTAAATGTAAGTATTAGTAATATAACGGATACTGCCAAGTTAGAGCAATGCCCCAACTGCGGTCCAAGTTTCAGTGGAGTAGGCCCATGTATCAACCGCCTTCTGAAACGATCATTGCATGAAATAAACTCCTGCACCACAACTGGATAGATTCGGAGCAGAAGGGAATGTGGCCATGAGTAGGTACTGTTGTGGCGGAAGCAAGTGTTGCGAACTGCATTCGATAGCTTTGTACGTACAGTCAAGTGCAGATGGAGAGGATGATAATAAAAGTTTCCTACAACGGTCACTGCATGGAAAATGTGCGTTCATTTGTTTGTACGATTGCCAAAATGTGAAGGAATAATGACTCCACTAAGAATATCTGCCAATGTTGTTCCCTTCCTTGCTACACATTCCGTGCAACTGGCAATAATCATAATAATCAAATTTAATGAAGAAGTAATGTGTGTATATTCAGCCAGTTATATGTTGAATGGGTTTATTCGCGACAGAACCCTAATATTCCGCACCACCTCTCCCCGCTTTCCATGTGAAAATTGTAGGTAGGAAATAGTTACGCATAGCCAGTTTCAGACGGTTTCCCTTTTCCTCGGTATTTCCCACACGATTGACACAGATGTTTAAGCACTGCTCACAATAGAAAAGGGCTGGAACAATAGAAATAATGAGTGTTTGAATGAGTCCTGATGGTGCTGATGGACAAAGAATAATTACACGAATTATGTACTGATATAGTTTAACAGTAAGGCAAATGGAGGGAAATGATTTAATATGCTCAGAACACATATCATTCTGTGTTGACAACGCAAGAAAAAAGGGTATCACTTTTAGCGTTCCTTCTATTTATTACATATGGGTTTATTTCGCAGAAAACATGACTTTTGAGATTTTTTTTTTCTATATTTAGAATCCTCATTGGTACCGAATAGATAAATGATTGTTATAAAAAGCTACATCTGTTGTTGCATGTAATACTGCGTATTCAATGAGTTTTCAACAGCTTTCCTTTCATTTCTGCATGTTTACTTTTACTATACTTTTTAATATTTTGAATAGAGTCTACTCAACCGCATCCGGTATGATACAAAATTACAAACGTTAACTTATAATAGCATTGACAAAGTTGACGGCTTTTTGCTTTCGTATCTAAGCTTATAATATAACAAAGTACTTCAGTTTAAAAAAAATGGTATGGCTTAGGGAAGGTGTGTATGTGGCCCAAGTGAGTAAACAAGCGCACCTGTTTTTACGTTATCCTCTTTGAAAAAAACGACGGATGTCTGACAGCAAATGTAAACACAAAAGACTTTGTCAGCAACCGACATAATTCGATTGAGAAAATCAAATAAAACTCCACAAGAGTTTCTTTATTCTATCAACCAGCTTGCATTATTACTTTTTTCCAGGGAAGAAATTTTGTATGAGTACATTATTGATAGATTGATCACGCAAACAGCGACAAAAAATTTAAACCGCAAGTGTACGATAAGGGCTTATGTACATCTATTGTTAGTAAACCTTGCGAACTGCTTTTCCAGAACCAAAAAAGCATTTCAAAGTACACGAGTAACTTTGTGCACTCTTCTGTTCTGTCACTTTCTCTGATCGTGACTACTCTGTATGGGATCAAGGCCCTGGAGGAAATGGAGAAACAATATTTGACAAAATAGGAACTACTTTTGGGATTGAAAAGACTAAAAAACGGCTTGCTAAAAAGCTCATTCATTTGAGACCTTGTGGGTTTTCTGAATGCCTCCCAGTGTACTCGCTTCTAAAACCAGCACCGTTAACGTCACCGGAAACAGACAGCTAGCAAATCTGTCTAAACAAACACGGAAGGCTTTTGGTTGATTTTCTGAGAGAAAAAAATCAGATTTTCATACGCAGTGCTTGGAGCAGTTTTTACTAGGAAAACATCAGTAACAAAACCTTATCAGTAACGGACTTTTCTGTCTGTAAACGATCAATAAAAATGGTAGCTTAGAATTTAAAGCACTTGAAAACTTGCAAGAAGGGAATCAAAAGCGATATGCTATAGTTTAATGCAGCTACATATGAACCTAGGTTTTTGAAATGAAAGAAGCGAAGTATAGCGGATACATTGCGATTTTTGCTGTATGACTGATGTGATGTGCATGTCTTGTACTCTTGTACTTCTTTTCAGAATTCTCTCGATCAATCACAAGTCTGTCGTGCTCGTCGCCTTAAATATGTTCTGGGAACAAGCCCAAAATTGATAGAACATTTTTTTCGGCTTTACGGAGAATTTCATTCTTCATTGTGATGGAAATCATGTTTTGGTTTTCGTTAGCTTCCAAAGAATTAAAAAAGTAACGAGAAGATCATGCTGCAGTCTAAATATAGATTTATAGAGTATACTTCGGCTACATATAATGAATAATGTTGTTTTCAAGACTTTCTCATTTTGAATTTGTAGAAAGAAAGCTTATAATGCTTTTACGTAGGTAGCCGGTAGCTTTGTAATCATCTTTTAGTAGGTGTTTGTACACATTGCTATGGTTCCTTGCACCGTTTGGATTTTGTGTTACCGTGAATGGCAGTCCGTTTCATTTTGTTTCCAACGATGAATTCCATATACATATCAAATTTGGTACCTAGGCGAAATTGAAGAAGAATAGAGCAGATTCCGAAACCAATTACTTCATACACTTTTGAAAGAAGTCTGCAGAGCGAAGCGTTTTGACGGGTTACGTTCCACAATAAGCAATATGATTCATGATATTTCTACCCTTTTGAAACCGTCCACGTTTTAATTCGTCAAAATACTGCGCTCCTGTAAAACATCTCGTTGACCCTGATTTCTTGTTTCAGTTTAAATGGTAAGAATAGTAAATGTTTGTACACCCACGTTTTAAACCGCTAACAGCGAGAGTTGTGTCCTTCAAATCTTCTGAGTGATTCTTAAAAGTTTTATGCAATACAACTCATCTATAAATAGGTAACAAGTGCAAAACCTGGAAGCACGAACTCTGCTTACAAATAAATATAAAGCAATTCATTTGCATATTTTGTATTTGTTGACGGTTCTGTTCTCCCTTTATGCAAGATTATTATGACTCACCATATACCATTTCATATTTCAACTCTACACATTTATCGTTTCCTCTCTGTTCGCGAGAAGAAGTCGAAGAATACTCCAGAATCCCCAAGCAGGCTACCAATTCTAAAAATGCAGTTTTATTAGATCAAAAGCGAATATCCCTATTCATCCCATTATCGTGAAATGGAAGAAAGTAAGCGGTATTCAGAAATCATAATATTATTAGAAAATTGTTTCCGCAAATTGAATACGCCCTGCCAACCAGATCCCAACAGTAGCTTGTAAATGTTAGGATTCACAGCAGGGATAAGATCGTTTTACTGTTGCCGGTTTTAGAAAGTAAGCAATGTAAAACTGTGGTGAGCAATCTAATGAGAATATTTTAATGTACGGGAGGATAATATAACGCTATTTTGGTGTTATTCGGGGTGTTGAATGCGGCTTCGTACCGGTTTGCAGCAGGACAATTTTAGTTAAAAAACAGAGCTAGATGCAGTCCGACACGATTACCACACTTACTTAAAAGCCCTTAGAGTCAGCACTATGTCTGCATATATACACAACAGTGCACAAAGTTGCTGTTTGATCTACCCATCTCGTCAGCGATCCAGACCCCCTTTCGATTTACTTACTTATTTTGTCATAATCATCCTAAAAATGATGGTCTTTTAATGTATTTCGCATGGTTCTTCGATGCGTTGAAGGATTTTTTATGATAATTTTCTTGCTTATTGGTGGAGACGCATAATCATATTCTTTGAATGGGAAGAGAAGTTTTCAGTTTTTATTCAAAAATTTTTACATTCATGAAGTTTCACAATTCCTTTTGCATGTATGAATATTTACTAATAAATATGAAGGGGAAACGTTTTGCTTGCGTAAACTCGTTGGAATAGTGCACATTGGATGCATGTATGGAGTATGGATCTGTCCCCATCCATTGAATAAACCTGCTTTAGAAATTGAAAAAGAGTTGTTTTTTAGATTTCAACAACCCATGAAAAGAAAGAAGACCGACGTCAGTGCCAACATCCTGGTAAATATTTCGATATTTTCAAGTTGCAAAAGGGCTGTACCTCCGAGCACGCCCTCGCCGTGTTACATGTTTTCAAATGTCATCTTGTTTGTCATGACATCAAACGCTTATCTAGCTGGAAAGCTAGTTCTTTTAGAATTTAATGATGGTAGGTGGTCCTGTAGTAGTAACCGATTTGAGATTTTACCGGAAGGAGTTTCTGTGTGAGTTATCTACTAATCAGTGTGAAAGCTTGCCAGTTAGGTTTTGAGTAATCCATAAATACTAAATAAGGATAGGTAATTTCCAGTCTCATTCCTAAACAATGCTGACGCGACATTTTAATTACATAATATGTACAAAAACACAAGCACATTTCATAAACAATGCTGGAGAATCGGATGACCAAGAAACTGTACTTATAGTCAAGTCACCATGATAAAATCATAGTGGTCCTTGTAACATAAGTCCTGGAAGTTATTGCAGAGATTTTAAAAAGCACAGAGATTTTTATATCCTCGGGATTAATCGATTGTAGCAACGTAAAAATTGCTCTGTTATTGCATTCCCGTACAGTCAAAAAAACGTTTGAAGAAGGTTTCTGAGTATGAAATGCTTGTAGCCAATTTAAGGATCCAAAATCGCTACTACTACTCTAATAGAGCTGTCATGCAAATGTCCTCTTTGTAAGGACATGTGATCATAGCAACCTTCTAACATCCAGGCAATATTGCATTCAGAATTTCAGGCCGATATGCATCATGCACTCAATAATACTAACGATTTAAAGTTGCTGCTTCCATATCAAAATTGCTTTGATGCTTACAAAAAAACTGTTCCTAAGAGACTTTTTCCGAACCCGCCTGTGTGACAAACAAGGATTGGATCAAAAGTCGGCTACTGAATGAATTGTTTTTTTGTTGTCTCCAAGTTCCTACCCTGTTTCTATTTTCTGTTTGATGTTTGCCATAAGGAAAAGAGGATTCAGTCAAGTTTGAATACAAGAAAGAGTTCATCAGGTTTCTAAAGGCGCACACTTCAGTTGACTCAATGTCGTTTTCCGTTCAGGGTGGTTTCTTACCCTCCACACGGCTTTTGATGAGCTTCCCTTATTTCCTCCACTCTCTTCTTTTGACAAGGACAATGAGCATCAGCCAAATCCAATCCTAAACCAAAAGAGAATGTATACACATGCAGAAAAGTTATTCAGCCGGGTTTTAATACCCGCTACCGGGTAACCGTAAAAAAGCGACCGGCTTTATTCCGGCTTCTTTTCTGATTTTAGTTTCATGGTGCTTCATCTAATCATGTTTGGTGGTGGTGCCAGTGGTATCAGTACGAGTTAGATCACCACGATGATGATCCATTACAAATTCATGCGTACTCAAACCACTTTTCTCATTCACTGGCTCCTTTCATTTTGATTTTTCAACTTGCATATTTGCTTTCCCCTGCACTCCTTTTTAATCCCACCCTGTTCTTCTCCCAGTCTCCAATTTTTTACAATTTTCATTGTGAATTATATATCCTCTCAAGTTCTTGTCATGTTGTGATTATTATTATTATGATTCCTGTCGGGTATTATTAGCCAGAGGGATATTTTTTTAACTTTCCCCTTCCCCCTTCATACATTCCCAATCATTCCCTTTGGTTTTTTCAAGTTTCTATAGCGTTTTCCGCATGGTTTGTTGATGAAGTTTGCTGTTAGACTTGCTTCAGAGTCCACACATGGTTAATCATTCTAAAATTTTCAACCAGCCTGTGGCTATTGACGCAAATAATAATGATGTGCAAGTGGCAAACGACAAACTGAAAACAAGCCATATACAATTTAAAAGAATAGAAACCCTTTTACTCCAGTTGTTTGGCAAGTGTGCAATGAAGCAGAGTAGTCATGAATTGAATCAGGCTTATTACATCTGAGCTGTACCACTAGCTCATTCAGTGACGGAGAAAATGTTTCGAGAGTTTAATAGCTAATAATTGTCTCCGTATCAAATTCATCCAGGCTTGGTTATATTGTCATCTGAGGACGGATCAAATCAACAGCTTGCGCAACAAAACGTGCACACAAGATGTACGTATGCAAACCCATTGTAGTCCTAAAAAGGTGTAATGTAACAAGCAATTCATCAGCATAACTAGGGTATCAACATGTATCATCTTCTTTCTCTTTAATCAGACATTCGTCCTAGACCGATACGATCAACAGTAGCAAACGACAAGGTTTAACTTTTTCTAATGATTCTTATTAGGAATGGGGTAAACAAGCGGATTGAAAAATGAGCTTGTTAGTAACCAACTTTGGAAAAGCCCGGATTGCCCAAACAGCAGTTGACTTGGCTACGTGAGTAAGGTCTTAACTGGTTCATTGGTTCGCTTTTGAATTAAGTAATTGGAAATTGGAAAAGGATGCATGGTGAAATGAAATATTTCTCAGATTTCTATTATTACTTTGTTGCCTTCCATACAATCTCCTATCAAAGTTCACAAGCTTAAACTCAAGACAACTTATGTCTACAAAAATCATAATTGAAATGATCCAGCAAGGGGGAGCAGACCCTGGCATAATGCAACCTAATAAAGTATCAACTTTGCTACGTATTTTTGTTCCCAAGTTAAGAGATCTCTTGCTATGATAGAAAATCAGGTAGCTGTATTGCGTAGATCTGTTTTTAATAAAGAAAAGGCTTTTTTAACGATACGAGAGAAATGTGCGTACCTTCGTACTTTTCTCACTCGGAGACATCCTAATCGTGTATGAAATATTAGGGATTTAAACGAAGGAAAAAGGCTAAAGTATTCAACATTTCGTAGATTGATGACAGTTGATGAAACAAGAAGTTTAAAGCCTTTTTTCGTTTTGGAAAAAAAAATTCAATCCGACAGCAATGACAAATACCAACTGCACTCTGGTAAGTTCATCGGGAGAAAAACAGAGAAGTGATTTAGTACAAAGTAATCATCGTATTATCAACGTGAGGACGGATGTCATGCTCGTCAAAAATATGTGCACTGAATTCTGCATCACAGTGTTGCAACACAAGTCATAGCATTTATCATTTGCCGTCCTAATAAATCTTTCACTTCAACTTCATCTCTAAACTATTTTTATGATCAGGCTCATTTCTCCTTTCCTCCTATGCTACACCTCCTCGTACACATTTTTTAATGATTTATGAAGAAACGTCTTTGTAGGGTAAAACCCTTACGCGCAAGCGGGCATTAAAAACTAAATCCAACAAAAAGGGATAAACATAGTTATGACAAACGAGAAGATTTTTGTTGCTCGTTTGCTCTGCTTTTGATCCGCTTCATAATAAAAAAAATCAAAAGCCGCTTATAAAAGAAAATGGAAAAATCAACGGAGAAAAATCTCTATGCGTTTTGTATTCATAAATAATGTCGTGTACGCATTTTTTTATTTCCATACAGTTACCTACCTATTGAACAACCATTCCTTTTTAGAATCATTGCCATGAGCTCTGATTTTATTATTTCTTTTTTATCATTGCTCAATTTTTATAAGCTTATTATTAATTTTCTCAGCGAATGGCAATAAGTGATCAGGAATATAATCTCTGGTTGTCGACGGGTGTACAGGAAACATGAGCACATATAGCATGTTGCGAGTACCCTTGCTCTTGGGCATTTTTACGAAGCAAAAGTTGTAACCATGGAAAATCCCTTTGGGAAAGTTTTCGTTACATGTGAATCATGTGCTAACTAACATGTATGCACTTTGCCGCACAATCATTACTCTATGGTGAGATTAATTATGGAAGCACATGCAGTAAGGAGACTGATCACAGGCACATACCGTAAACTTTTAGAAACAGGTAAGTAGACAAGCTTTCCAGCAATGTACAAGCAAAAAAGTATAATTTATTGTTATTCATTTTATGCCATAAATCTACCTGAAGAACTGATTGGAAAGAGAAAAGTTTGTGTATTTTAATCCCTTTCTAACGTATCACTCATCAAAAAGTTGACTAGTCGAAGGGGATCGTGAAATAGACTGTATGTGAGGAGAAGAAGAGGATAAAAATAAAGTTTGACTAGGAAAAAAAAGCTGAAGTGTAGAGGTTTTCGGGTGGTTGTTTGTAATGGTTGCGTTGATAAGGTATCGAATAACTGAAATGTGAGTTGAGTATGGTTGCCAGAGAAAACGTGGCTAAAAGCTGGGGAAAGTTTTTTTCTATGGGTGATGAGATGGGAGATGACTAATTACGTCGCTTTTCCCCTGACATATAATAATGTGTCGGGACTAGCAGTTGTAAAGTTGACTGAGTGTTGTCTAGTGGAAGAGGATGGTGATACTTGAAATGATGAGCCATTAGCCAAAAGATGTTTCATATGATAAAATGTTTTAATGAAAGTTGACGATGTAAACTGCAGCCAAGTTGAGGAGCAGCAGTTCAAGGAATGATTCGTAAGTTCAGGATATTTCCAAGAAATACAGGCTTTAGTGACAAGAAGTAATAAATTAATTGAAACTCCCTTGTATAACTTAAAAAGTTCGTGTATAATAGCTACTGAAATTAAATTTAACTCTTTTAATGGCCTGTTTGCATCCTGAGTAACATTACTAGGAATTTTCTCTTTTTGTTTCAAGTGCCACCTACGAAAGGACTGACGAACTGATGCCCAGCAGAAGCTCATTCCCCTTGTTCATCCATCAAGCCTAAGCAAATGTGACACGAATTTGTTCTTCACGACTGAAACCGTGTGGAATTATGGTACATTAACTGATTGATAGCAATTACAAACCTCCAAGAAGGTCCAATATTTTAAAGCAAGCCTTGGACTTCCCTTTCTCCTATCACCTACTGAAAAGGACTGAATGACTGAAAACGAATCTGACTGTACTTCGTTCTCCAACAATTATTTCACACAGATACTTGAAGGAATCACACATGACCGCATTTTTCCGACCACAATCGTCTTTAGTTTATTTCTATCTTTCACTCCTTTTTACGAAAATCCATTATTTGTAGAAGAACACAAAAGNCGAAAATCCATTATTTGTAGAAGAACTCAAAAGAATTAATAGCTTATGAATGCAGAAATTTTCTCGTAACGCTGCATTTTACTCATGAGAGAGTGCCCTTTTTATTTGTCTTACTATTTCAAGGGCCCTTTTTCGTAATATTTCTTCAGAAACGTTTTAATGCTTAGAAATTTTAGATGTTTCCCACTTTGATGATGAAAGCCTCATGCAGCATTCTTCTTGAAAAATAAATTTGTTCTCAAGCTAGACAGCTTGTCGTTTGAGTCCTTTTGATTTAATAAAGAAATCTTTCAGGATCCTCAGCTCCAGATTTTACTCCTGGTGCAGTTCACAACGAACTTTTGAGTAATTGTAATTGTGCATCGCTACAATAATCAGCTTATATAATATTATAGGATTAGTAGTATGCACTTGTTTGTCTACCAACCAACCCAAGTGTAGCAAAAAGCGTAAAACTAAATTGTGTGAAAAGGGGACCAACAAAGGATGAAAGGAAAAGAACGTACAAGAAAACCTATCTCTAAAATATACTCTACTACTTCTAATAAGCAAAATGAGAAGGACCTCATATTTTGAAGTAAGTATCTTCATTAGTTTTCACATACCCACCTGCGTTGTACATCTTTCTTTGGATGGGTTTTTTACTAGAGCGTCTTATGCATTTAAGTAGCATATTTATGTTTACATTTTTTTCCTGTCCAGTATTTATCCAGCAGCGCTCTAGGTGATTTCTTTTGTCATTCGTGCAGAAAAAAAGTTCTTAACGATTGTATTTATTTTACGTTAGCAGCACATCGTGCTACTTACCGCTGTGCTTTATTCTTACTTATCCTTTTTAATAAAAGTTATTCTACTAAAACGACCGTTCCTACCATGAACATGACATGCCATTGCACTACTGGACAACTTTATAAAAATCGTTTCTTTGATTGCTGGCATCTTTCATCTTTTTGAAAAATTCTATTTCCATTAGTTTAACTGCTTTGAAATGTCCATTTTCATGGTTTTATAACAGAAACAGCATACCTCCAGGACAAATAGAGCATTGTACAGACTTCCTAGAGACAGTCCTTTTGTATTCATGCTTTTTCTTTTGTGTCTCTTCTCTATCTTATTATCATTATTGTGATCATAATGAATGCCATTACAACCTCTAT
>VICI01003590.1:0-12902 GCA_019593645.1 Akabosia matsudoensis | reverse complement strand
CAATAAAAAAAAAGTTTTGGCTCATCATCCTCCTATACCAAAAACCCAGTATTGGTCAAGCCAGAAGTACGTTTTAGGTTTCCACAAGCGCGATGGCATGATTATCTTCTACATTGGCAGCAAAAAGTGGTTCCAGATATTGGAAATATCCCTTTTGCTAGTCAAGTCGAAAACTTTCTTTGGTTTTTTCACAAAGAAAAGTTTTTTTAGAGGGAGAGAGGAATGGAAATGAGGGTGTAAAATGTATATACAATATAAGGTCCAGTCAAACTGCAGGAACAATTTTCCGGACCACCTCTTTCAAAGAAAATCAACAATTTCCCGGTTTCAGCTAAATCAGATGGTAGGTTATTTTTAAATGTAAAACCCAACGAAATATGCCAACTTGAGTGTAATAAGCTACCCACATTAAACTTTTTTCATTGAATCGAAGGAAAGAAAGCTAACGAGAACCCACAAAAAGGTCAAACACAAACCAAGTCTGATATGTATCTTTTTGGTGAAAAGTACGTCCTAGTTTTCCATCTGAGCAAAGTATTTGTTAGCGTTCTCCTAAACTTTAAATCTGCTTTCATCTCTTACTTTTCGTGAG
The DNA here is from genome assembly GCA_019593645.1 of Akabosia matsudoensis. Classification (NCBI taxonomy): domain Eukaryota; kingdom Metazoa; phylum Arthropoda; class Collembola; order Entomobryomorpha; family Paronellidae; genus Akabosia; species Akabosia matsudoensis. The sequence continues at coordinate 12,310 of VICI01003590.1, read as the reverse complement.
CAGAAAGAGAAAGTATTTTAAACTAGTCAAAATCATGCATTCATGGTTTTTAATGTAAGAATTCTGGGTATCCGCTTTTGAATCAACCATAACATTAGTACTTCATGGCCTCATACACCATCTTTCAGATTTTTGGAAATAGTTACCAATACAGGTAAATGTAAATAGTTGATAGGAACCTATACAGACATTTAAAATTGTGTCCATCCTCAGATCATGTGATCAGTGCGTTATTGCGTATGAAGTCATTTCTGTCACTCACAATGTTTTCACATACTTACTTTCGGATTATATTACCTGAATAGATTTCGGTTGGTTATCATCTGATTTCCAATTTTTCCCCAAGAAATAATTGTTAGACTTTCGAGTTAGAGTTATCATTAGCGTTGGATTACCGATTCTGAGGTTTTTGAACTATATTATTTTGCAAGCGCCGTTCAAGCGCGTTCCGCGACTTCTATACAGCTATCAACTTCTTATCTGGATTTTTACCAATATCCTCACTTGGAATGAAAACAAGAAAGTATTTTTTCATAAACAAGAGTGAAAGTTTTTCGCGCTTGTCAGCATGATGTCTGGTGAAAACAGACATAAGTACGTACATAATACCTACACACTCCTTTCCACAGTAAAACGGAGATAAGTAATGACCTGTCAGTTACGTATTAGAATATACTTAAGCCAATAATAAAACCATAGCTGATTTGATATTGCTTTTAGTTCACTTCCAAAATCGAAAGCACACATGTAGTTTTTCAGCTACAAGAGAAAAAACTTACCTCAAAAATACACGTGAAAATAGCTGGAAAGAAAACTGACAAGTTACTGTGGTAGAAGCATAGTAGAGAGAGAGAGAGAGAGAGAGAGAGGAAAAGCCTAACCATCCTGCTCGATTTCTTTAGGATCAGTTGGGTATTCCCGCTGCACAAGTTTGTTTTGAGATCTCTGGAATGAAATAGAAAGTGAACATGAAAAAGTGTACAAGCCGTGCTTCTTGATAGCTTTTCTCAGGCTTCGATGACCCTTCATCAGAAAAAGTGACCAGGGAGTAGTTCAGCACATAGATAAATAAACAAACAACTTTGTGCCAGAATTAAAAATGTGAATGATATATATATGATGACAAAGTATATTTTATTCTTATCATAAATTTAATATAAGCCAAATAGTATTTCGAAAAGAGTATTTGCCCGTTTTTATATTTAATTCGTCGTCTTTAACTAATATAAAGCTAGTCGGACGAGATACCCAAGTGACACAATTTACGTCATACAAAGACTTTGTACTATGGGATGTGTACCCCATCCATGCTATAAAGTAACTCTGTTAAGTTTCTAGCTAATATTATTCCATAATTCATGCTGTCGTTCCAATTTTTGTACCAATTTTATTTACTAGCTAGCGCACCACTGGAGCCTCATCCAATCTTGTGACACAATTACGTCATACAAAGACTTTGTACTATGGGATGTGTACCCCATCCATGCTATAAAGTAACTCTGTTAAGTTTCCAGCTAATATTATTCCATAATTCATGCTGTCGTTCCAATTTTTGTACCAATTTTATTTACTAGCTAGCGCACCACTGGAGCCTCATCCAATCCTGAGTTACTGGGCTGGACGTTAAAAGTACATAGTGTGCACGCTTCCCCGATCACATATTATTTTTTGTACTTGATAAGGGTTCATTTACCAAGTAAAACTCATCTGTTCCTCGACCCAAGGACAGTCCTCATTTGAAAGCGGAGAAGACGAAGATGATGATGATGATAACTGTAATACTTGTGTCCTAAAGAAAATGAAGAAGGGACTGTTCGAAAATACGCCCGTTATGTGTCACATGAGCATAGTCAATTCGGAGCCTCGTTTATTCGAAGAGAAAGTAAATAAGTAGAGCCTACACTACATTTCTTGTTATTTGTTCCCCCTAAAAATAATTCGTATTCATTGCACGATACATGGGGATAGTGAGTAGTGAACATTATTATTGGAATCCGAAGAAGGAGAAAACAGGAGAGAAGGAATAACATTTCTAGAAATGGCTTTTCCTTGACTGTTTTCCTCCTTCTGCGTATAATGAAGAAAGAAGACAAAAATCTAACCTGCAGGAAAAAAACTTATTCTATTCTTTTCATGCAAGTCCCTTTCTCTAAATATATGTCTTTCGTGGGATGCTGCTTTTAGTTTTCGTCTTTTTTTCTGTTTGTCTCCACTCAGGCGAATGTTAGGATCGCCTTGATGATCATCATTCTACAAAATACATCATCATGCATCTTCAAAAAATTTTCGTTGGTAAGGCAGACAGAGCGCAAGATATCCATCACACCAATAGGTACTACTACGATTAGGGGGCCACGAGCTGAATATACAGACAGAAAGTAAAATTTCCTTCCAGTGCCCAGTTTTCATTCACTTCACTGGTGATCTATTTGACTATTGGGACTCTTATCCGTATCCAGGAGCGTCATCACTTTGCATACCTATTTCATTCCTGGACAGAAGTTGGAAAATGTTTTATTTTACAAGGAAAGACAAGAGAAAAAACGAAACATGTACAAAAGACACAACAACCATATGGCATCAGACGGCCAAAGGGATGATCCTTGTATTACAAAATGACTTGTAATGATGTATAGTATAGTCGTTTGTGTACCATGGGTGAGCAATACTTACTTTGAACAAGATTCAGATGTAGAGATTTGGAGAAAGGAGCGAGAAGGGAAAATACAAAATCGTACTACGCAAGAGAGGGAACTGGATAGGGTATGATTATTGAACAGATTGTTGGTTTGGATGAATGCTTCCAAGTATTAAACGCGAAATAAAGCTATAACTAAAAAAAATCTTAGACTACGGACAAAGTTCACAAGGGCTGGATAACGTCAAAAGAGACATATTGCAATTGTGTGTGTTCTTTTTGGTGTGAAGAGAGGAACCAAAAACATAGACTCTTAGACAAAATGAAAAAACGAGGGGTATCATCTTGATGGCGATGATCGTCATCAGCATGAATGATTCGTCTTTCGTGATTTTCGTTACAAGAGTGTTGTCTTGCGTAAAATAAATACACATCCTATTTCGACATTTCACGAAGTCAGAGATTGGAACTACGTATTATGAATTTGAAAACACATCGTTCCCAGGAAGAGAACAAGAGATGGGAAAAGAAACAAGAGGAGTGCTACTATGATGATTATATGATGAACAATAGGGTGTTTTCACCAACTAACGAACTAACTAGAAACGTTCTGGACAGAAATTATATCAGGATGATGATGCCTCTTGTGGAAATGTACAGTAAATCCACTTGAATCAAATCATATCGTTGAAAATCCCTTGATTTGACTGTTTGTTTAGGCTTAGTTGGACTCGTGGAGGTTTTTAGTTTGCCAAAATGAAAGAAATGCTGAAGCCCAGTAACTAACTGGACGTATCAATCAGTGTGGTCGACCATGGGTAAATAGCAAGGGTTATGTGGCAATCTACGGACAGAACAACCAACCACTTTCAGCTTTTTGAAAAGGATTTTGCACTGATCTTACAGATTTTTCTTCCTTTTTTTTGTTGCTGATCGGTTTGTCGATAAGAAGACGTTGTTAGTCCTTATGTTACTATTCCAAAGCTGTTTCTGTCACATTTTAAACTAGGGAGGACTAATGTTACGCATTCCAGTCTACCGTGTCAGTCTCTTACCATCGCCTAAAGTTTCTTGTCTGACTCACGCTCGCATAATTTGTGCTTTCAACAATTCACCCATCAGATGTGTTTAAGTTGTACGTTGTTCTCCAGAATAACATATTCCATTTTATGTTCTGCGGAACTCAAACTCCCAAATGACAGGGGCAATACAGTTCGACAATATGGTGGTGGGTGGGTGATGATACGTGTGACATCTACGGCCACGTAAATTCCTAAAGCAAACACATCGGTATTCCTTCCAGGAAGCAGAAAGAGCTAATATGAGAAATGGAGAGAAGTTTGTCATGTTTTAAACTAAAGTACATATGGAGCTTTTAAAACATAACTTTACTAATCATATTTGCTGCGACATGTGGCATGTACGTATCTACGAACCGTGTCCGCTTTTCTCCTTTACGTAGCGACGCGTTCCGCTTATTTGCATATTACTTTATTTGTTAACATCAGTTGGCGCCATTAGTGCAGCCGTACGCCCACCACAATATTGTTCAGACCTACCACCTTTTATTCCCAATCGTCACACATCGAATTTATAATTTTTCATTTTCATCATTTAAAAATAACCAAAACTGTCAACAACCATCACCCCACTCCACTCGAGACAGGAATAAATTTCATTAAATTGATGTTGAAACTCGGCCCTAATCCTTTCTTATTGTATGGAGTAAATTCAGTGAAAAGGGAGCAAAATTCAACGGATGTAAAACGAACACAATCATACACGACGGCGACACATGTAATAACAGTATGTATTCTTCAAAGGGTTAAATTTGAATTAACTTGCCGTCTTAGTAATGACTTGAATCTATATCTTGCTCTAAAATTGCACAAAATTATTAATGTCTTGTGTCACTGACATACAACATAAAATACCTTCGATTTTAAACATTCTTCGTCATGAGTGTATCAGCTATCGCGGTTGTATAGGATTTGCAACACGAGCAAGCGTGTACATGTTCCCGAGACTGCGGTGAAAATGTCAAGTTTCCTACCTGTGTCATTTCTTCAAGACACGCTAGCCCATTTTAGGATTGGTTTAAAGGGTCGGGATAAATGGTATCAAAACGTAGCTGAATAATCCAGTGTTATGCCTCATAACATAATCATAGACTTCGACTGAAAAAGTAGCACATTCACACTCTCAATCCATATTTCTAATTGCATGCCAGTTTAATGAAGAAATCGCCTGAAGACAAAACAATGCATCTTTTTTATTCCTTGCATGCAGAGTGGTTTGATTCACGGCAGCAAGTAAACAGATGCTTTGAACTGTAAATTGAATGCAAACTATTTGTACTATGCATATTAAAATATTATACAATATTCGCCTTTTGTACACAAAATTATAAAAAGTATGGTCTTACATTTTGTGCTATAGCATTTTGTATACACAGCATTCTGAACTCAAATGAATCGCCGTTCGTACACTTTGTCGAAACTACAAAATCAATGACTGAGCGGAGCAGAAAGATGCGGATTAGAGTCGTGCGACCAATTTATTTGGAGTCTTTGTTTTATCCTACACGAAGTTTACGCGTAGAATTTTATGTCGGTGACAGACATCATGATTTAATTACAATTTTAATCGTATGAAATAGCTGTGGCTTAGAAATGCCAAAGCTGGCTTTACGTACGTTCGCATACATAAATACTCAGGACTGTAGAAAGATGACAGGGAGTAAATACTCCAACGCGAAAAGCTACGATCACTGCAACAGCTTGCGATTGGTATTTGATAACTCCCCAGTCTTGCTTCTTTTATGGTCTTTCTGAAGAAATTCATAATATGCTATAGTGAATGACGGATGTCAGTAAATGGTCCACATCACATGGTGGTTAGTAAACTCATGAAGTTGATATGACAAAGGTAGTACCATCGTAAGCTCTGCTAGTGATTAGATACCCTAACCAACCATGAAGTTCATATTTAGCAATATGTGATAATCACTGTATTTCTATGAAACCTTGTCATAACAATTTTGTGCCTGTTTATGTAATTTTGATTTAATACTGATAATAGAATCAGCGGACTAGCTCCTGAAGTTGCTATTGTAAAACGAAGTCTTGTACATACTTTTAAGTGTCTAAATGTTAAAACCACATCGAATTGATCTTCATTCAGTGTTAAGTAATATGAGATTGCCTTGCAACCTTTCACAAAGAACCCATGTAATTATTACACTTTACATACGAATTAGCAGCTCCTCCAGGCTAAGTTTAGGTTCACAAAGGCAACAAATGATCACTTCAACACTTACCTGCACTTATGAAAACGATACCTTTAAAATAGGAAAAGCTAACGTGTTATGCACCCGATGCNGCAACAAATGATCACTTCAACACTTACCTGCACTTATGAAAACGATACCTTTAAAATAGGAAAAGCTAACGTGTTATGCACCCGATGCACACTAATGAGATAAATAAATGCAAAGGGTAAAAACAAGTCTACAATGTGTCCAAAATTCAGGATCGAAAATTCTTACATCCAAACAAGCCATACTTTACATGATAAAATCTTGTAAACGATCCAGAAAGTTGATTTGGTTGTAGAGCATCTGTAGACGACAAGTATCGTCAGGTAATACGAGGTGCCATTGGAGTAATTATAACGGATAAGTACTGTAATTGTGAGAATTTCGTCATTAATAGAACATAAATAAAATCTAATTGCACAATACGAATAAAAAAAGATACCTCAAAGGTAGAGACAATGAATCGCCCACTAAAAGTAATCAAACTCTTATTTTTCTGCCTTCTACAGCTCTGAGAACGTTTAGTTTTAAATGAAACTTGGACATTGCGTGTGCATCGAAAGTAGCTCATGTGCAACTAAAGTTTAGAACGATATTCAAGGAAACTTCCAATTTACATAAAATTATACTGTCATCCAACATACCTTTCATCGTATTATCATGATATGGTAGCCATACAAGTGACCTATGAATTACTCATCCAAATCTTCATATTCTACTAATTTACATTAAACTCGTTTTTAACCTGGCTCCAGACATGGAAAACCATGTTTGCATGGTGCCATCACATACATCAAGTACAAGTATCAACTAAACAATGACGAGCTTGCACAACAGGAGTGCTTTCTATTTAACCAAGTTAATTAGAAAGATCTAAGTTCAGAAGCTACAAACGGAATGAATGGTTTTTGGTTTCGGCTGGCTGATATGAGATTGCTTGGTTTTACACTGTTTCCATTAAAATTACTTTTCCCACATCCTGGATCTTCGTGGGTGAGCGCGGCTTTTTTCAGCCTTGTTACATATTTTAACCACTTTAAGTTATCTTTCTATTGTTTATCTCGAACGTTTCGTGACTGCCGACCGAGAATCCACTTCCTCAGATGCTACTGCCAGCAACTTCTGTTGGATCGTTTAAAACTCATCTTGTTTGCCAGTCAGTTGTATTGGCGATATGCTACCAATGAACAATCCATTATCGTATCATATCAATAAGGTGCTTACTACTTGACAAAACAAGTAGTGCCTCCTCTCTGTTCCTGCACGACTTCGATAGTTAGCTCCATGTAACCACATATGGTGTTCTATAAGCATTTCACTTAACGGAAAAAGTTTCATTTTAAAATCTTCATGTACGACAAGATGGCTGAATATTTAACAAAAGTTGAAGTTGAGAGCTTTGTAAGCGAGACTTGTTGTTTTCGACTGTTACGAAATCGATTATGGCTGAATAATGAAGGAATTGTAAAGCTTCTGATACAGACACTATATAGTACTCCGTTTACATCGAATTAAAAATACTACTGTCTATTTTCTCATCAGTGCTGACTGGTTTCACGAAAAAGGGTTTTCTCATTTCGAAAAAAAACTGGCATACACAGTTATGGTCTTGGACTCGATTACCATATTACCAGTTCATGGTTTTTCCGTGACGTATAATAATTAATACCTTCGAAATTCTACTACTGTAGTTTGGTGCTACTGTATGGAAAATGAAAACCTGTAATTTTGCTTTATCCCCTAACAAATTACAGGCAAGTTTGTAGTTTCTCACAGAGACGATGGACAGATAATGCTATTGATTTGAAAGATTGATGTGTTTTACAAAGTAGGCCTTTCCGAACTTTTTTAGTTTAGAAACATAATGGGTAGATCATGTAAACATTCTCAAATTCGCAATACACAACTTCTTCATGTCGATCAACGAAAAGTTGTTGGATGAGAACTGAAAGTTTCGTTGCAAAGAATGCCATCTACGTGATTCTGGATATCGTTTGCATCTATTAAATCCCTACTAGATTCTAGTGGCTTATAATATTCTATTAGAATTTCAAGTGTTATATGGAGTGCACGTATATGCTGTTTGATGGACAGCTAGATAATAAATAGTGGGGTTTTCAAGTTATTGACAACCCTAGAAGATGCAAACAGGCCTACTCATGATAAGTAACGTACCGATGATCAAAGTATTAAGATAAAATTGACAAATTCAACTAAAAATCTGGAATCTAAGACACAGTTGCAAACTCTCTGGACATGTTCTGCTATTAAGGGGGTATAGATAATTTGTTTATCACTGCCATATAAAAATGGTTTATATCATAAAAGAAATTTAAGAAGAATGTAATACAAGATATGTACCTAAAACAATTACAAGTTGTAATGGAACTTTAAAAAAATACCAACTAATCACATAAAAACTATCCAGCGTATTGCCAGCATCCAATTACACTATACTACCTACTAAACTGTGATCACAAATAATTGACTAATTGTAAGAACCAGTTTTAGAAAGCGCTCCTCGATGAAAAATATAAAAGGCCCTCTAGATTGATATTGATGTTCCTCAGGGGCATTCCAAGGGAAGATCAAAAATGCAATATGCGATGACCTGTAAAGCAAACGTACAATACAAGAAGCGCTGACCCTTAACAGTTTAACATCGGGAATACGGACATTTAGTATATTACTACTTGGTTTTGGAGGAAACGTGCGATGCAAACACACAGCATTCAGGCCTATGAAGCCTACGAGTTTTAACAGTAAGGAATAATTTTATGGGTGAATGCATTATTTAATGCCACCAACGATCATTATCTTCCACCTTGGACAACAGGGTATCTCTGACTTACAAGTAATTACCGCGTGGACTTATAGTGCTGTATATATTTTTTTCTTTTAAACTTCATGCTGGTTTAGTTTGCGTCTGACGATTTGCGCCGCGAGAGCTCTCTACCCCTTTTCTTTGCAACCCAAACATAGCCAACTTTGCGTTTTTTAAATACTCGTTAGTTTGTAGTAGTGCGTCTGTCTCATGGTTGGTGGTAGGGTCTATTGAACGCGTCATGAGTTGGTCAGCAGTGGAACTAGTGATTAGTGCTGTAGAGGTACTTCCTTCTCGTGGGAAAGACGGCAATAAGCTTTACGGTCTGACATTTGTTAAAGCGACTAGAAAGAAAATGAACTCGGAAGAATATTTTGACGACCTAACAGTTGTACCTCGTGGTTCTAATGTACAGATTAATCTTAATTTATCGGGCACTACAAAAATCGAATTATCCCTGTTACACAACAATTTTCCGTAGGTGGCCTTGTCTCTTCTACTATTGCTTTACCTAACGGTATTTACGATTGAAAAAAAAACAATTTCGTTGCAACTTACAAAAGCCTTCTAGTAATAGTCGACTATATCAAAAACCCAACCTTCTGATCAAAGTCAACATATTCGTTACCCTATCGCATTTCTTTTGCAAGAAAAAACCAACCACGACGATTTGAGTTTCAGTAAGAAGCAGCGGAAATGTATAAATTATATTTGTACAGGTTACCTTCTCATTTTTACTCCACGGAAGTCTAAATACTGCTACATCGGTTCAGTTTACCAAGCTTTGCTCACCAAATTTCCTATTAAAGAAGTATAAAATTTATACATAATATTTAGTAACTTCCTGCCATCCTCGTGGTACAATGTGTCCCCGTATCAAATGCCAATAGTTGATTTAAGAAAGCTACAAGCTTTTTTCATAATGAAGCATAAGAGGCATTTTCAAATTTTGTTTTCAATTAAGAAACTTGTATGATAAGTTTTATCCTGAAGTCATCCGCCCGGATATTCCTTTGCATAGTAATATCTAGTCTTGAAATACTTTCAGGTGTAGATTTCAAGATATTATGGACATGTTATTTATACGTTCATTGTGTGTGATGTCAATACAATTTTTAGAAACAAATATGAAATTCAATTACAATTTGAAATTTACCCCAGATACTTCAGAAAACTGTGATTCCGATGCTTTTACAATATCCTTTCATCTTTCAGGAAGTGCTACCTAAGCTGCAATATTCAAAGCATTAGTAAATATTTTGGCTACAAAAGTTGATAGGCAGTTTCTTTTAAATCCAAGAAATTCCTCTAAACTAATTATTCAAAATTGTGCTGAAATTAATAGTATTTTATTAGTTCAGTTTTTCGACTTCAATACGATGCTTTGCTGCATAGTGCCCCCGAACTGTGGTCTAGAAGTTGTCACTTCAAAAGAACTTACCGTTTGTCAAGCCTGATAATCTAAGCTCCCAAACACTCTAAACATCAAACAAAACAATATGCTTCGGGTTGCCCCCAAATTCACGATCAAATACTATAATTCGTGACAATCTTCTGTTGACGCAGCCAAACCAACCTGTAAAATAAAAAATAGATGTGAAAATTATAATTCATTTTAAAACTTTTATATCGAACAACCGTTATAAAAACGTTTAAAAACATAACTACACACGCGCTAGCGGACACACACAGCCCACACCTACCATTTTTACCTGTGATGACGATATAGTGCCAACACTCGCACACCATAAAACCTCTAACAAGTCAAAAAAAAAAATCTAGACAAATACAAAGACATTCGTAATCACGACATGATTTTTACCACAAATACTGTTAGTAAACGGAAGTAACTGCCCCAAAGCCATCATTAGTAATCCAGCAGTGAATTGACACAATTGTTTAAAATGCATTATGCGTTGAAAATCGCCATTTAGCTTAACAACATAAACTCCATTTTTTCTTGTTCCTTTTCTTATTGTAATGATGTAAAAATGATATTAAAAAATTAATCCACTTTGCCTATTTTGGCACAAAAATGTTACGCTCAAATAATTTTTGTTCCACCACAACAATATTCAAGTGGGTTCCTCCTAAAGTCCAAACTGGTTCGTATTACTCATAGACATCCCGTAGGTGCCTAAGAGTTCCTTCCTTTGAAACATAATCGTCGTTATTTTAATTTTGTAAACAGAACGGAAGCAGGAGAGGAACCGCTGCTTCAACAACATTTCTGTCTATCAAACATGCAAATGCATTAGATTAGTATCAAAAATGGAAGTAAGGTAATCGCTTCAACACGAGAGCCGAGAAGCAGATGCAGTAACTCAACAATTGGTCGCGAAGCCATAAGAGTACTTGCATTTTGCACCAGTAACGATTATCTAATATCAATTTATAGTTATATTTTGCATACGGTTGGTTATCAAAGAAGCTATGGAAGAATTATGTATGCGCCCTAACGCAGGAAAGTAATCTGACTTGTGCACTTCTGTATGTGCATAATTTTAAAGAAAATGAAACACGAGCCTGCTTGGGACTGTCAAGCACTGTTGTTATTATTATTGTTACGTATTGTTGATGTGTGCACGATTATTTAAAGGAACCTTGTTCGAAACTTCATATGAATGAAAGAGAGAGTTTTCTCTATAAAACTTGACGATGCAAAAGTTACCGAACTCATTTTATTCTAACATGCTTCAACAGCAAGAGCAAAAGTTATTGCTTCTTTTGGCTGTTATCTAGTCAGACAACTAAAGGTGCTTTGTAGTAAATTAAAGGGACTCATGTGTAATAGCAATAATAATCAATAAAAGTTGTGGAGGGAAGACAGTTACGGAAATAAATAAACGTGAAGTGCTTTGCATACTAGTTGCACATGCTTGGGAGGGATTGTATGTCTGCAAACTTTGTGCGATTATGTGCATTTTCTGTCTTGAAGTTATTCCAAGATAATTGTCAAAGAAAGCCAACAAAGTGATATGACAATTTCTTTCTTTGAGGAGAGTGTTCTTCGTGCAAATATATATCACACACGTGGTGTCATTGGGATCGAAATGGAAATAAATTGTTAAGAATTCATAAACCATTTTTGTAAATCTTTTGATCGTAAAAATAACAGCAAATCTGTCACAGCGAAGAACATTTGTTAGGGTGACATTTATTATTAAAACGACTTTTAGTGTGTTTGGGTTAACAAGTGTCGTTTACAGCTTGGAAGAGGACCTGCTGCCCTACGGCTTTGTACTAGTAAGATAATAATTTTATTTTTATTTTACATGTAAATTTTTTTAACGTTTTGATTTAGCCTTAAAGCTAACCGACAAAAAAATTAATACACCCATTTCGAATTAAGCGTCCTATAATTCAAAAAGTACGAAATCCCGACACAGCTCTCATGATTGTTGCTCCGTCCTCTTTTACTTGAACCTTGACAAAAAACCTTGAACCTATACTTCCACTTTTTCTAGTTGTTTTTGAGTAAATAAATAACTGCCGCTCTAATACGTGGTAAATTGTTTTGTACCAAGGAAAA
>VICI01003589.1:0-12903 GCA_019593645.1 Akabosia matsudoensis | reverse complement strand
ATCAATTACTTGTGATAACCAATTGCCACGATATGTACTAGCGGAGAATTGGAGCCACAAACTGGAAACCAACATGAATGAATGGAGTAAATAAAACTAACTTGGTACGGGTGACTTCACTCAAAAGAAAAAAAAAGTACTGCATTTAATGACTGCTGCTTCCGAACAAAAAAAAATACGTCAGGTAATTGAATTTGAAATACAACTGAGTAAAGATTACACATAATAGTATAAACGTGCTCATCTCATTCCAGACCTTGCAAAGGACAGTTGTTAAAACGCTTAACTTTTAATTGAAAAAATATCTATGTAAATATATACTTCCAAGCAAGTCCCGGGTTGAAATTAGTGTCTGCTTCAAAATGGCGCCCAGGATAAGAACAAGAAATTAATTGACATTTTATGAACTGCACAAAAATTGTTTCTTCCCTAACGCTTATCTCCGATTATGTTTCAAGAGTTTCTCCTCGAGATTTAAATCTGTTTATTTGAAAAATATTAAGGATCGTTACTATCCCTGTACAGTTACAAACGATTTCAGATAATTAATTTACCACGTTCTCTATCTTCAGAAAATGGATACGTCGACTTTTCATCCGCAAAAAAATGTAACAGGTAATGCTTAATTGCACACACGTTACAAAGTTGCATGCAAGTTTCTTTCTCGTTAAGTTTCAAAAACAATGTTTGCTATGAAAAATAGTATTGAGGGATTTTTAACAAAACAAAGTTCAATATAAAAATCGTTACCATTAATTAGCATACAATGATCGTACCAGACTTTTAAAGGTAGATTATTATAAGATTATGCGCATTATGTATACCCACTGCAAAGTAAAATAAAAAAACCTGTAACTCAAACGGTAACTTGAAGAGAGGAAGAAAGGCTATAAACGGGTTAAAATGGTACTATAATGATAATATCTTTTCTTTTTTGTAAAGTGATTATCAAGCTTGCCTGAAGAAAAACAATAAATACTGTATTATTTGCGTTAATTTGTAATGATGACTTTCGTTGCGGCATTTTATTTCCATGAAAACCTTATGCGGATCATACATGTCATAATCATCGAGGTGCGTTACAAAAGCTGCATTGCAGACATTCCCATGCATGCTGACAAGCTGGTGCTATGGCGCTTCCACTTGCCTACTTCGCAGTAGAATATCACCTGGTGCCTGGAGAGTGGACTATCTGACAGTAGGCTTGAAACGGAAGAATAACTTCAATCGTTGCAAATAGAAAGGACGCGTAATGGAGCCTATTTTAGGTCGTTTAATTAGACATGTCAAATTTTCTCAGTGGTTGGGTTACAGATCAGTTTGGACCTGCGAGCGTCGTATGTTGTCACAAATGTCCGTCAGTTTGACGTTTCTATGTAAAACATAAATTATATGGATTGAATAGTGAACAAATATATGTTTTTCAGAACGTCATATCCGTCGAATAGAAAGCTAAGCACGTCTGGAGGAAAGCATGTAAAAGTTTACACAAGAACTGGTGACAAAGGGACATCCTCTCTGTTTACTGGCGAGCGCCGCTCCAAAAATGATAGGTTTTTTGAAGCTCTCGGAGCCACAGACGAACTTTCTTCTTGTATTTCCATGTGTCGGGAGTTTGCGATTGACAACGGTCATGACTACACACAGCGACTTCACCAAGTGCAATGCATTTTGCAGGTACTTGACCAGTAAATAAAACCTGAAAAACTTAATACTTATTAACACAGTGAAAATTAATTCAAGGACATTGGCTCTGCCGTTGCAACGCCTGTTTCTTCAGCTAGGGAAAAGCATTTGGAACGGACTAGATTCTCAGGCCATCATTCAAAGCAGTTGGAAATGTGGATTGATGAGTACACTGAGAAACTGCCGCCGTTAACCAATTTTATACTACCGGTAAAAATGCGTTGCGTTTTGGATAACTGTATACAATGTCATCATGTTCCACTAATGTTATGTTATTGTCATGCAACTAGGGCGGTGGCAAGGCAAGTTCATCGATTCATATCGCTCGTACTGTTTGTAGGCGAGCTGAAAGGGCCCTTGTTCCGCTAGTAAGTGAAGGAGAGGTTGAAAAGGAAACTCTCATTTATCTGAACAGGTTAGCGACTTTGAATTTGAAAACATCTCATGAATGTACAATTTTGTGTGATTTCTTATTAGAAACATTGTGATCACTACAGACTATCCGACTTTCTGTTTACTCTGGCACGATACGCGGCGCAATTAGACAATCGCGAAGAAACCATCTATTTGAGGGAACAACCTGACAAATGAGCTCGGAAAGAGATTCACTGATTTTTACGCTTACTTTTCGTGCGAGTCGATTTGTGTGTTTATTTTCAGTAAAAAAAAGAATAAACAAGAGTTAATAAAAATGGTACTTTATTTCAAATCACTCGATTACTTCCTCTGTGTCTTCTACGTCCTTTAAGGCGAGAACTTCCAAACAGCCGTGTCCTTTTGTTTCAGCTCTGATCATCTCGTCCAAGTCTCTGTAGTAGCCGGGATCTAGTAGAATTGTCTAAACAAGAAATTCAACACATGATTTAATCTGTTTTAATGTTAGTACAGGGCACAAAATATTGTTTATTACCATGGACAAAGTGTTCCCGGAGAATTCCTTCTGCTCCACGGTTCCCATCGTACTCGCCTTCTCGGCTATACTCTTGGACACTCCACCACTGACCGTAATTCTGACTCGCATTTGAGCCCGTTCAATTTTCATAACCGCCTTCAGAGCTGGAATCACCTCGAGAGCCTGCTGCTTTGAGTTACGGTTTGGCTTCGCTGAAAAATGAATGTCCTTAAGGCCCTTCTCGATAATCGAATTTGGATAAGGTCGCTTCGTGTCTGGGTTTATGCACAGGCCTGGAATAAAAGCGTTCAGTATAATTGTCAATCATGCCAACAGATTAAACTGATCAAAATTATCTTTCACACACCAGCAATCGTATTCGCCACATCTTTAACCATCTCATCAAGTTGACTTTGACGTTCTCGCCCCGACACTTGCAACTCGCCTTTCTCTAAAATTTCTGTGCAAACTTTCGTCTGATCATCCGTTCCAAAGGCAGACACGAGGTCCTCCTTTTTCGCCCCCTGTCCTTTCGACACATTGATGAAGACGGTGTGGGTTTGCAGCACTTCGTCAATGTCCTTTTCCCTGATTTTAAAAATTACACTCAATTACCATGATATACCTTGGTTAGACGTTATGAAATGTTTAGAACTTACACTTTGTTTCGCCATGACATCACTTTATTTTTGTAACAGGCTATTTCAAACCGCTTCCCACCCTTTTTCATCCTTACGATAGCTACATTCGTAAGTCTGATTTGATTTGTTGGGGTGAATATTTTGGACATTTTGAATAATAAAGTTTACTACTATTTTGTCAATTTCACTCTGAAACGGAGTCAGTTGAACGTGCTTGTTCTGTCTGGCGGTCCAAGTCTCACATGCACCACCACGAGAGGAATAGCAAACCAAATTGCACGTCTGCTCAGCTGATCAAAGGGAGAAAGGAGTTTTTTTGTAGTTTGACAGTTCAGAAATTATGGTGTTCAGTTAAATTAAGGATAACACCCTTGGTTGAAATATTCAGCAATTTGCTGGATGAGTTATCGGAGTAAATACTTAGGTCAGTGGTAAAAATGAGTGGGGTAAAGTTTGAACTGCAAAAGGAGGTGTTTGAGTCGACGAAGGAGCGTCTTCATGGGGTTATGAGTGTTCAAAAAACGACCAGGAAAAAGAAGGCCCCAGCGTACTTATGTATCACAGGAAGTATAGAAAGGCCAATTAGGTTTACCATTTATTTAGTGAAAAAGACGGAGAAAGGTTTTAAAAGGAAACAAGAGTGGACGTTGTCCAGTCTTAAAGAGGTTAACTACAAAGGAAAGGTAAGTTTGGCAATTCTTCGTGTCAATAAAGCTTCAAACAGTAAAAAAAATACTGGTTTATAATTTTCCTTGCAGGAAATCTTGGAATTTGATTTACAATTGGAAAAGTGTTACCATTGGTTGGCAGCTTCCGCCGAAGAGAAAGATGCATTTGTGCTACTTCTTCATCAGATCTGTTCCCGAATGCACAGGCCTCCAAAGTTTGTCAACTTCCAGTTGGACGCAGATGACGAGGCCAATCGTGTGGAGAACATTGCCATTGCGTCGGTTCCGAAAGACAGCCAGCTCGTGGAAAGCGGCGACGAGGAGTTTGGGCTAACAGAGAGAGAGGAGTTTGACCTTGAACGCGTGTTAGGTCGTGCGGAAAATGCTGTCGTAAATGCGGAAGCATTTATGGAACAGCTCGCCAAAGAACTGTCCATTTTGGACGGAGAGAACATTCACAGCATCATGGAATCCGAAACCCAAGTGAACTCTCTCATGGACTCAATCGACAAGTCAATCAGTCAGTTGGAAGATATCGAGAATAGAGTTGGTTGATTACCAGGATGCCGTTACACACGTAAAATCAGCAGTTGAAAAAATTGAGGAGGAAAACTCACAAATGGGCACTGCAGCTAGAAACAACCAGCTTCTCTTGAGCGAGCTGAGTAATGTAATAAGAGCTTTAGACTTTCCGGTCGGGTCGCAAATTCTCAACGCTGATTTCAATTCAATGGAGGGAATTTCAAAGGCTACCAAAGACGCGTATGCATTGAAAGAAGCGTTAAATATTGATGAAAACATACATCCAGCTTTGCTCAAAATGAGAGCAGTGGTTGAGCAGAAAAGAAGGTTGGACAAGCTGAAGCAAAAATTCTCTCAAAACATCACTTCCCATCTTGCCAAGTTGTTTATTCACCATGGAAACATTTCTTCGGTGGAGACGATGCCTACCCTAACCACTCTTCGACTTACGGTTCTCAACCAGATGTACCAAGAGTTGACCCCGTACACTCAATTGATGGGGTGGTTAAAACAAATGGATAGTGAGGCGTATGGTTCGCTGTTAAAAACTTATACGCAGTCGATTCAAAAGATTTACGAGAAGAATGTGAGAATGCTTTTTGAGGAGGCGAGAACGAGAATTTCAGGAAGTGCGGCGTCGTCTAATCGGCTGTCTGGTTCATCAAACGATTTAAGGATACGAGGAAGATTTTTTGGAAAAACGAGAAGTCTGGCGAACCGAGAAGGCGACACGGAAAGCCAAGGAAGTGGGGAGGGATCTGTGGATTCCTCTGAAAGGCAGCACTTTTATGATATCTTGGAACAGCTTTTGGAAGGACTTGAGCCAGCGGTGAATCACGAGGAAAGGTTTATTGCTTCATTCTTCTGCTTGGATGTTGGCTCCTCGTCGTCAGGGAATGTGAGTATTGTCAGCCCGTCAAAGACCAGTGGGGGAGGAGAGCTGAGGAGAACTATGGCCAGCATGTTTGGACCTATTGAAGTAGAACTCAACTCCTTTCTCAATCATTATGAGAAAATGGAGGCAAGCTTTTGCATGGGTGCAATGGTGAGACTTGGAAGTCATGCTTTGAAGGCGGAAAACACGTCGACCTACATTGGCATGATATTTGGCACGGTTTTGGTGCAAGAAAAGAGGAGTTTTGACAGGTTAATGAGTTCCTATGTGCAAGCCATTAATGATAGCCGTCTTCCACGTAAAGCGAAACCTGGAATATTGGCATTTGTCACGGACTTTGAGGATTTTGCCTCAATGGCTGAGTCAATTTTTGGAAACTCGGCGAGACGAAGTGATCTTGAGAAATGGTATGTGAGAATGTTGAACGCTGTATTCGATGGGATTATACGTCTCTCTGGGGAAAGTGGTAAAACGCCGGGGGAAGTTGTGAGAATGGAAAACTTTCACAGGCTGCATTCGATCCTCTCAAGGCTGAAAGTTCAGGCATTGGAACAGCAGAAGAAAGATGCAAAAACCAAATATAACGAAGCGTTGAACGGTTACGTTACCAAATATTTCGGAAAACCACTTATTAAGTTAAACGTAAGTTTTCAAACAAAAGCGCTTTTAATTTGAGAGAATTTAAACATTCATAAAGAAATCCTTTTTTCATATACAGGAGTTCTTTGAAGGAGTTATAGCGAAAGTAAGTCAAGGGGTGAAGGAAACGGAAATTGGCTACCAAATGGCATTCAGTCGTGCAGAACTGAAACGTGTCATTAAAGAGTATCCCGCTAAAGAAGTGAAAAGGGGATTGGAATCGCTGTACAAAAAGGTGGAAAAGCATTTATCTGAAGAGGAGAATCTATTGCAGGTAGACATGCAGTTGACCAAGAAGGTTTAACGCAGAGTAAAAATGAAAGCTATAACAATGAAATGTTTCGTGTTTCAGGTCGTGTGGAGAGCTATGCAGGAGGAGTTTATCGTGCAGTATAAAACAATCGAAAGTTTGATTGGAAGATGCTACCCAGGCTCGAAGATTACGCTAGAGTTCACAATAGATGATATACTTGTGTTCTTCTCGGAAATTGCGCAGTCCCATTGACTGTGGCATTCCTACCAGTGTATCCATGTGATGTCGACTATTACACTATTAGCATTTAACAGAGAAATTTCGGTGCCTATAGACAAAATAAATTTCCAATAGGTTTTTTAAGTATTATTACGTGGGCTCGTTCTCATTTGCGATAAATTTGTGTTAACAATAGGATTTTTTTATTTATAAAGTGTTACTACACATTGGTATGAATGAACTAACTAGAAATCGGTAGTGTTTTTCTTGGAACAAAATTTGTTATGCGACAAAACCTGTCGTGGGATTGGAGAACTTGGTACTATCCTAAAAGTCAAGTGACCTTTGAGCATTGATTAGTATTGAAAATGAGTAGGATATTTGTAAGCAATAAATACTGTGAAACATGAATAAATGAAGTTCATCGCGTCAATAGCTTGACGAGTTGTTTAGTTTATTGTCAATTAGATATCATGAAAACACATTTAGAGCAACTTTGTACGCGATTTCAACAAGATTTTGCGACAAATGGCCATCCTCATAGCACACATAAATTTCTCGTTCATCTGGGTAAATTCGGCCAACCACCCAGTAATTGACATTACGTTTTCTCGTTTTCTTTTTGTGTAAATCTTTTTGATCGGTTAGTTGGCAGTTGAACATTATTCCATGTTCGGATATTGGTGCAAGGGCAAGACTAACCCACTTTCTGTCCTTACCCCGTTCCTCAAGCCGTTGCTAAATTCAGGATAAAAAATAAAACTTTTAAGTACGTTGCGTCATATGGATTCAGGTTTAGTGCAACTTACACGCGCCGCCGAAGCTTTATGAAGTATTTGGTGAATGATGGTGACAGTTTGACGGAAATTGTGCCTCACGGCGGCCGCCCATCCGTCATGGTTGTCTTTGTACGTTAGCAAAACACCTCGGCCAAACTCAACTTGAAGGTAATCGAGAAGCACACTTCCTCTCGTAACTCTGTAAACGCGAGAAGGACGGAGTTTATAGATGGTTAAAATCTGAGAGAATCTTAACAAAACCCAATTATAATTAGAAACCTACCTAATATGTTTCACATCCTTATCTGTGGTAGGTGCTGAGTCGCTTAGTTCGTTAGCAGCTCTCTCGTACTAATGAACAAAGGTATTTTAGTGAATGGAATGAGATTAGAGGCAAGTTTGTAAAAACGCATGACATACCCATTTGAAGGAGCTGTTGTCGCTTCCTGTACCAGTTGTCGTGTCATCCAAGTCTAGTGCATCGGCGCACTCATCCGACCCATAACCGCTGCCCTGCTCGCCAGCTCGAGCATTGGAATTTCCAGGTTGAGCTAAATCTTCCAACGCATACAAGCTGGACCTTGTTGGCACACCACCGCCAATAGAAGACGAAGATGAAATGGAAGTATTGCTCGCAGAGCTTGTAACCACTGCCTTGGGGTATTGACTAGATTGTTGGGAACCACTCGAAAAACTTGAGTTAGGAGAAGGCATGCTACCGGCTGGTCCAGATACCAGCGATGGCTCAGTATTTTTCAAAATGCTCGCTGAAACTGGCGTTTGACGTGTTAATGTTGACGTAGAGGATTTACTACTTGACAAGTTCGATGACATTTCTTGGCGCTGGAGTGTCGTGCTTGTGTACGACGCAGTGGAGGAGCCTGCAAGTTCGACGAAATCCTCTCTACCGTTTCTATTCTCGAGAACACATTCATATCCTTGACTAATCGCGGAATGGTCGAGTCGGTTGAGAGTGGCCATACCTCGCCGTAACCAGTCCATGCTTGGATACACGCACTGACTTGCTTTAACGTCAGCCATTTCTTCCAAAACAAAACCAAGCGTAAAATGGCCCTGAAACAAACGATGTTCAGAATTACCTCGCATGTTTTTTCGACGGAACTTTTTTTCCTTATGTACTTACCAGTCCAACAAGGCCTGAAAAACAGCGAACAAATGAATACTGTATCTGCGTCGTTGAAGTTTCTGGTAATGTTTGATTCCCACTGTCGTTGGGTTTGTCCTCCTCATTTCCATGCAGTGGGCCGTCTTCGTCATTTCCTTGTGCTGACACAACAGTTTTTCGCTGCAGATTTGTTTGTTGCCAAACTGCCAATCTAGAAACAGGTTTCTCTTGATCCAGAAAACCTTGTCTGGCCTTTCTCTGCCAAAATCCCATTTGCGTTCTCCACCATCCGTAAAACGACGATGTCAAATCGTTCTCCAAGTGGGAAGCGATGATTCTACCCTTGTAGAGAAGGCAGGAACCGTGGCAGTAAAAGTTCTCTGGTAATTGTTGATTCCGGGATCTTCTATGTAGCCTGGGCTTCGCTATCCTTCTATTGATCTTATCCCAATTCATGGCATCAGAAGTTTCGAACGAGTACATTATGTCATCAACACCACTCTATTGGATTTTAATATTTTATTTCGGTGAACATTCGAAAATATAGTGAAAATTGACTTTGAAACGCATCTTCGCGGTTGAAATAAAATTTATTCATTTTTAAAACTTACCCTAACGAAATTCGGTAAGCGTATAAAATTTCCAGGCACTTGAGGGTACAGAAATTCTTCAGACAAATCATTCAACGCAGAAAGAGCGTTCGCCAGAATTCTTTCCATTTTGTCAGCGTTATCGTGTTGAAAAGCGCTATACAAAGGATTAAAAGTATTGGATCTCATATCCTTCTCATTCTATGCATTCATATCATACATTGTAGTTTAAATATTTAATCTAGCTACCGAGCAAAAGAACCGAACTGGTATTTGATTAGGCTTTCCAACCGATTGAGAATACGGATGCTAACAGTTACACCACCGGATTGAGGCTCCCTCCTGTTTCACATTGTGATTAGTCGAATTTTAGCCTTTACAATATACTGTACACATCAGAGTTAATTTTACCATCTAATTTTCTTTTCTCGCTTCTTAGCGTCAGCATTCCCTCCTGCCGCATCTGGCGCCCCATCAGTCGACGGGGCATTTTTTGTTTTACTGTTGTCATTCTTCGGAGGTGACATGTTGTGATGCATTGTAAATGTAGAGAGGGAAGTGGCTACACCTATCAGCAGAAGACTTTCCCCATGATCATCACTCGAGTAGGTCACGTCCATTTCACAATCGTCAACTACCACTTTCGACCTAAAACGTATCAAGAACAAATTTACGTGACTTGAATATATTGAAACCATCCCTTCAAGTACATGACATTGCTTTTCGTACAAAGTCGGATGAGATCCAGCCACATCCCACAAGAGCCTGTAGACCGTAGAAAACAAGCCCTGTGACGCTGCCAAAGCTCGCACCATTTTTGACTCGCTTGTTGGGGGCCATGAGTAGACGACATCTTTAGATTTACTTAAAGAACTGCCACTGCTGTCATGGCTACTAGCATCATTGGCACTATTTGTACTTCCGCTTGAAATGTATAAAATCGCTACATTCGAACGAACTTGAGGTGACACATTACTCAGGCACGGCCGCGTTATGTACGTCCTGTTTGAAGCATTAAAACCGGGATACGACATGGATGCATGGCCGCCTAGGTTCTCAGTGGACGAAGGTAACGACACCATACAGCCAGCAACTCGTTTGAGAATTAGCTTAAGCTGGAAAACAGTAAATGAGCTCCAGCTATTTTTTTGTTGAAAATTAGACCTCGAAATTTTTTATCAATTAATGACCCTACCCTGAGGTATTCAGTATCCACTGTAGTCCTGCGTTTTCCATACTGCAGTCGTGATGTAAGGACCTGATCTACATTTTCATGATCAACAGGAATGTCATCTATGGATTGTAACCAGTCTCCGATTTTTATTCGTCGATATTTCGATGAAATCCCGTCGGGAACGAATCCAGCAACCATGATTCTGTTGTGTTGAGAAAGCTCGAGAGATTGCGTGGTTGGAGGGGAAGAAAAATGACCAGGTATAATTCCAAGGAAGCTTTCAATCAGTGTCGCCCGGCGACCTAGTAGGTTCCCATTGGGAACTGATTGAGGTACATCTACGTACACAGTTCTTGTTTCTCCGGCATGTTCATCTTTAAAACGAAAAACCTTTTCCGGAGCCGTGCTTGAGTCGCCTTTGCTTCCTCCAACTACGGAAGACGAAGTTCGGAGTTGCGATGTTGATTGGGAAGCCTCACTAAATTCACCGCTTTCATGTAAACTAGCAGGTGTTGTAGCTGGAGGTATTGGTTCCCGCTTCCTTTTTAGGAGACGAGAAATTTTCCCCCTTGCACTTTTCCCAGTCGCCAGTTTTTCGTCTGCAGATCCGCCAGGTTTAGACGAAATGGTTTCTTTCTTTCGATAGTCATGCTTTGAAGTTCCTTCGTTATTGTCACACAAGTTCGAGTTTTCACTGACGGTTGCGCATGGGTTTGGTTTACTCGCGTCTGCATGGGATAAACTGGAACACTGCAAGCCACGGGCGACGGTATAGTTACTGTATGGAACGGACGCTCCGGGAGTAGCAGCAGGATCCATGTCCTCCTCAGAGTATTCAATTAAAAATAGTTCCCCATCGTCAGTTGTACACAGTTCTACGTCGCGTTCATTCCTGTGAAAGATGCGTTACAAAACTTATGAGATTTTGTTATGGCTGATAAATTTGTTGAAAAATGCGACACTTACAGTAAATTATTTGGATTTTCAAAGTATTCGGTCCATTCATTGTCACTGTCACTGTAGCCTGTATTTTCGTCTGCGGTATAATCATCCAACGGAGTGTCGTCGTAGGAGCTGTCTGAGTAGGAGGAGTCATACTCCTCCACTTCTGAAGATGAAGCTCGCCGAGGTCGACTATGAGTATGTGAGTGATATCTTCTCGTCACACTTGTATGCACACAATCCGTGCAGTCATCACTTGAACTACCACTGGACGATGTTTCACTGTTGTCACCCTGCCTTTGTTCATGACCTGAATAGTCTGAACCTGAGGATGAAACATCACGCTCGTGACTCCTCAACTTTGGTTTTGAGCGTCTTCCCACTTGCCCCGACAAACTTCGCGGAACCGACCCCAAACTACTCTCCGCTAACGATTCACCCTCCAACGTGCTCTGTCGGTTTGCCAAATGATCTCCAAAGTAGGTTTTCGACCGCTCGTCAATTTTGGCTCCTTGAAAATCTTTCGCAAGTCGGTGCCCATCTCTGTCAGACTCGTACGAATCCGAGTTTGTACTTGTGTCCGGCCAGTCCAAACTATTTTCATTGTCATCATAATCCCGCATCCCACCTCGAATAGCAGTCGACCGTTGTTTTAAATGCTGGTGATGAATTCCATGTCCAATTCTAAACTCGGACGAATTGAAGGACGACGATACATGGTTTCCGGGAAACGACAACACTTCATCGCAGTCATCTCCTTGTTCTGATAGCCACGCACTACTATCATATCCACTCCCTCGAGGTCTCCACTGGGAGCTAGACCCAGCTCCAGTCGAGTTTCCATTCACACCTCCACCTACGTGGCCAGCCTTCTCTCCTTTGCCACTTGAGAGGACCTCTTCATCCTGAGAATCCTCCTCTGAAATTTTGTACATTTCCGGGTCAAGCAAGGCTCTTCTCTCGCCCATCATCCTCGCCCCAAGCCTGCCAAGCTTTTTATGCTGGTATACGTTAACGGTTTTGGCACCGCATTTATCTCAACGAGTGCAAACTCGACTACACATTGTTACAAATTCCTAGTTTCCTGTAACTATCTTCCGGCACTGTGCCCCTAGTTCACACAAGTGGTCACGACGAAACACAAGTAGAATAGCAACACACCCTGAAACGCTGAATAGATGAACTTTTAAAAAACTGTTGTACCGGAGAAGTCGACGCTGGAGGACTATTTCAAAATAAGAGTTGTATTTTTGCGTTATAAACAAAATAGCTTACATGTTAGCGTTAGGCATGCTATATAAAAATAGTAATGAACACTTCAAACATTGGAATTTTGCAGGATGTTGTATATGATCTACATGGAGGATGTCAATTTTGTTTTCATTCGAAGACAACTTGTACAGGTGTCGTTGTATTGTAATTCAAAGTTTTTATTACATGAATGGGTACATGTTCATGAACATGAAAACGTAACGCAACAATTGGCTGCACACAGGTGAAAGACGTACCAAAACTGTGCGGTGAATGTACACTTACAAGGAATCCTCCTCTCCACATCGCATCAAATACTAAACCGTAAATATCAACTTGAATAGTTTACTAATATTTATCTTGTACCGTTATTTTTTTAACCATTTTCATTTGAATTTACAACTGCGCACTATGCGGATTTTAGTTTTTTCGTAGAGTTGTTGCGTTTGATATATTTTGTGGATAAACAAGGCAGTAAAAAATTATATCGTGTCATTCTCGCCAACATAAACATATCTAGAGAACAGCATTACAGGTTAAATAATGAACAATAAAAGCTTTTAAAGCTATAAAGACGTAGCTGAACAGAAGAACAGAACAGAACAAAAGCTAAAGAAAAGGCTAAA
>VICI01003588.1:0-12903 GCA_019593645.1 Akabosia matsudoensis | reverse complement strand
AAAAAAGTGCATTCTAGCACTTACAACTGCGGAACGTGAAGTCACATCGGTGAGTGTCCGCAGGATAGTAAAAATAAATCATGTCACAGCTAAGTTGCACGATCAACCTGAGCAAAAAAACAACAACTTTGAATGCAAATACAATTGTCATATATTTTGAACCTTACTAATTGAGTCTACCTGGTAGTGTAAGATATGAATCCGTTAGACGGATTGAACTTCAGTTTAAGGGGCTTAGACATCAAGGAGGTTCGCTTGACTTTGACAATTTCATCTATGAAAGATGCATGTTGCAATTGTTTTACAGTTTTGTATGTAAGGGCAACACTAAACCAAACGACAATAATATATGTTTTTACCAATGTAGATGTCTGGCCGCCAGATCTTTTTCAAAAATATTGGGTTGAGGGTTATATCCGCTTGCCGTGCCGTTATGGCACTTATAGGATCGAAAAGGAAACCGTCCACCCACTCGATAACTAAATCCAAATCCAGCGTAATTGTCTGGGCAAGAGCAGAATTGACATACGGAGGTATTAAGCATCGTAATCTTTTTCACAAAATGTATGCAAAAAGGTATGTGTTTGCATACCTCCATTGTTTCATCCAAATCCCTGACGCTTCTTATATTCAGGAAAACAAGGACTGGCACAGCGCTGTAGGAATCGATGCCAATTAATTTTCCCAAGTTTAGTTTTGGAATGACTAAATTGTTATAGTCCTCTGGAAGGTATAGCTCGCCTTTCTTTGCTGGGGGTTTTGGTTTTGGTAAGTTTTTCAAAAAGTTTGGTGGCAGGCCAGGAAGCCCGGGAATACGTGGAGGAATCCCGGGTGGATTCCGTCGTATTGTGCCTACCGAAGTACTCAAGTTCTTATTTAGGTGAATGCTTGGGATTGGAACGGACTTAATCGTTCCCGATGCCGCTAACGCCCTCCCAGATCCATTGACCACTGCACTTTTATTGGATAGAGAATGACTTGTATTCACCCCATGATGAGATATGTTCCCAGGAGCATGACCCATTACTGGCAAGCTTAAGCCGTTCAACTGACCTCTTTTCAATGAGGGCCCTGTTTTGTTGCCGTTTATAGAAGTTACTTTAGTGCTGCGTGTGGTTGTTGAAATAGTTTGGTCACGCTTGGAAGGCTCATCATCTTCCTCTGAGGAATCCCGGGCGGATTCCGTCGTATTGTGCCTACCGAAGTACTCAAGTTCTTATTTAGGTGAATACTTGGGATTGGAACGGACTTAATCGTTCCCGATGTCGCTAACGCCCTGCCAGATCCATTGACCACTGCACTTTTATTGGACTGAAAATGACTTATATTCACCCCATGATGAGATATGTTCCCATGAGCATGACCCATTACTGGCAAGCTTAAGCCATTCAACTGACCGCTTTTCAATGAGGGCCCTGTTTTGCTGCCGTTTATAGAAGTTACTTTAGTGCTGCGTGTGGTTGTTGCAATAGTTTGGTCACGCTTGAAAGGCTCATCATCTTCCTCGTCTTCATCGTCGTCATCATCTGAATCCTCGGTTTCATCGATATCTTCGTCCAGAGGCGACCGGACTAATCGCCTTGACATGGTACGTCCAGAACGTGCACTATTTTCAGAGAAGGAAGCTGATTCTTCTCCATCAAATAGTCCAATCAATCCAACTGGACGTGGAATTTGAAGGTCTGTATCCTTGTAGACATCCGTGTGGTCAATGTCACGAAAGGTGAGTCGTGTCGAATGACGAGTTTGTGTTGACCTATTGAAAAATCATGTAATTTGGAACAAATATTACTATATTTACCCATAATCCTATCTGAAACAAACAGAGCTTAAGCAATATCAATCTTAGGGCTATATACATGTAGTACCTTACCTTGATTCAACTACGGACATTAAAGGAAGCACTATAGCCAAGGCTTTCACTACTGAAAATAATGTTCCATAAATTTTCATGATCGATATTTTCTATGCGATTTTCGTATTCAGTGTGCAAATAAATATAGTTTCTTTAAATTTTCGAAAACTTTGTTGATATAACTTGTATTTTAAATTACGCAAATAAATGAATCAAGACACAACTTCATTCTTAGAAAGCTTCTTGATGTTTCAAATTGATTAGTACTGCCACAAAACATCATATTACATAATGCCATTGTCCAGGCATGAGCACCCCGAGGGAGTTGAGACGACAAAAAATCATTATAACATTAATCATACATCACAAGAAGCAATTCTACGAGAAAAAAACGGATAAAAAGCTATGTTGTCTGTAAATTAGCGTACTAGTATTCAGATAATAAGCCTTCATTAGTAAAAAAATAGGAATCATCTTTCCTTTTTTGTGTTTTCAGCAGTTGATGATGTGTGCCCGAAGTATTTTTTTTGCTGGAAATACCTGCAAATTAGAGGCTCATGTAACAATACATGCGTCTGTGTTTACTGTCTTAAGAGCTTTATGGTGTTTCACATGCATATATGTAGAAATGCAATACGGATATATGTATTGTTGTCAGAATTATAGTAAATATAATAATGAGTGAAGATGATTACAAGATCTTATAATTATTGCTTTGATTTGCAGTGTCATCATTGTCGAGTGATAAAGGGGATCCAAAAAGGCAATCTTTTTTTGGGAAAGTACTTTGATGTATGACTAATCATATTATTCGTTCTACCTACAAGTGCAAACGCATGTGTATTTGGACAAATATATTTTTTGTACTCAAAAATTACAAAGTATGCAGCTTAAATTATTACTGTAACTTCATGACTGATTGTTTATCAACAGTACTGATTAAAAATTACTGTTTTATAATAGTCTTAGGTCACAAAGACCAGACATATATGTACCAATTGGTCACCACCAATATAAGCGGATCTAGTTCATGAAAGAAATTTTTTTTGCATTCACGAAGACACACAACACTGTCGCTGCAATTTGTGAACATAAGTAATCGTGTTATTATATCAAGGTTTCGAGAAAGACGCAATAAAAACTAGTTTTCATATGGATATAAAATAAAACGATACATATGCATATGCAACTACATAT
Source organism: Akabosia matsudoensis (assembly GCA_019593645.1). Classification (NCBI taxonomy): domain Eukaryota; kingdom Metazoa; phylum Arthropoda; class Collembola; order Entomobryomorpha; family Paronellidae; genus Akabosia; species Akabosia matsudoensis. The sequence goes on along the minus strand of VICI01003588.1, from coordinate 9,851 downwards.
TCTCCAGAAGTACGTGCAATATCTTGTCTAAAAGACAATTGTATGACGATATTAATGTACGTGTGACCTCTCCTAGTCATAGTCGTCTCGAGAATGCATGCATGAACTCATCACAACCGGTTACTAGGAAAGATAGATCATACCGTTGACCGTTTTAACAGACTTAGCACTAAAGCTTTCTTTGTGAGATCTCATGCGTGCTCCCATGCCTAAACCCCACGCACTTCAATCAGCTCTCTTGATTTGATACTTTGTACAAACAAGCCGTGTCAAGTTTCAAGCAACTGTATATTAAATGCATATGGCATATTGCATAAAATATTATGTATTGGTTTTTGGTTTATAATCAGAGCTTACGGAGAGTCGTAACATTTTTCGCTTTTTTTTTCAGATTACAAAAAGCTGTCTTTAGAAAAGACAGCTGCATGATTATGATATTATATGTCGCTGATAACTATAAGCACACAGTCGAGAATGTTTGTTCATCATTATACGAAAAATTTGAACATGACCAGTTCAGAAACTTTTATGCTCCCACGATAAACTGTCCGAGTTTCCTAGTTTTTGTTCTTTGAAAATCCAAAATCAATACTTGTAACGATGTATTTAATGGTGGTGTTATTGGTGTTTTTAGTGTTATGCCTCGTGCTGGTGTTTTCAAACTCAACTCGTTCAAAGAGAAGTCCCCCGGGTAAGATTGGGTTTTCAGTTCGGATAATTTTACATTAGTTTTATGCATGGCAAAAGGGTATTGCTTATTTAATCTGGTAATATTCTTCGTTTGCAGGACCAACGCCATTGCCGTTCATAGGAAACCTAATTTATGTTGCTCGACAGGATCCGGTAAACTATGTAGCAATGCATAAAATTTCTAAAAAGTACGGAGACATAGTCAGCTTGCAAATCGGTTCAAGTCCAAACAGTAAGTTTGTATACCAATACATTATGACTTAGTCTTCGGAGCTGAACATTTAATTCAGAAATGTTATTATAGTTTTACTTTCATCATGGGGCTGCGTGCGGGATTTGTATTCACGATCTGACTGTTTAAATCGTCCTGTGAATGGCACCATCGCTGAGAGAAACCTTAATCAAAACATAGGCAGGCATACTTTTTTCATGCGTATTTCTGTCGAGTAATGCAGTTCAAATAAAACTAAAAACTATGTACATATATTCCATTCCAGGCATGGCATTTTGCAATGGCGAGGTTTGGAATGAAGTACGCAAGTTTAGTAGCAGAACTCTTCGCCAGTACGGTTTTGGGAATAGAAACGCAATGGAGCAACTAATTAAAACGGAACTCGCCAACTTCACTTCATTCATCAAGGAGACTGTACACGGAACCTCTGACCAAGTTTTGTTTTTCGATAAACTATTTCAAATGAGTTTCCTTAATCTGATGTCTAGCATGATCTCGGGAAAAATACATTCGTATGAAGACGAAAAACTTCAAGATCTTGCCAAAGCAAGCAACGACTGGTTTGAAGTTCCCCTTTTAGGAGTTTTTACCACAATGGCATTTCCATGGACTAGGCATTTGTTTCCAGATGCACTTGGGTATACGAAGCAGATTAGTGCATTGCGGCAAATGCATCAATATGCTCGTGTATGTCAGTAAAACTAAAAGTCACATTCCTGACGAAAACTAAAAATAATTTTTAACTTGATGTAGTGTAAATCAACAATATTTATTCCTTCAGAATCTTTTGAACGAGCATCGTCAGGAGGGAAAATATTTGGAACAGGCGAATTGCTTCACCGATTCATATCTAAAAATGGCTCATGAGTGTAAAGATGATTCTGGTTCAATATACTCCGGTAAGTGAGTTAAGCTCCGAAACGGATTTGCTGCATCGAGCATTTGATACATATTTTGCTACCTATCTGGTTTTACAAACAAAAAATAGATGACCAGTTTGCCGTGTTATGCGTGGACTTATTCCAAGGAGGGGCAGATACAACATCGAACTGGCTGAATTTTGCGGTTTTACTTCTCACCTTACATCCTGAAGTACAAGAAAAGGTGTATAAAGAGATTTGCGAGCATATTGGTTTGGAAAGAGAACCAATGTCCCAGGATCGTGATAAGTAAGGTGCACTATGATTATAAAATCTCAGGACATGTGATGAGTCGATGGTAGATGGATGCCGAGAATATTTTAAAAATGACCTGTACTGTTGTATTCAGGATGATTTATACACAGGCTTTAATGTATGAAATCCATCGATTCGCCCGACTGACAGTTATAATGCCACCAAGATTCGTAACAGAAGACTTTGAGTATCGAAATTTCATTATTAAAAAGGTAAGAACGATCTCGATAAAGACAATATCATGCGTTACATGGTTATACAATGTATAAATATACACCTCCAGGGAACAACAATTCTTGCAAATTTGCACTCATGTTATATGGATGAAGATGTTTGGGGGGAACCTGAGACTTTTCGACCAGAACGGTTTCTTGGAAAAGATGGGGAGCTCGTGAATACCGATAAAATGTCGATCAATTTTGGAGCAGGTCGACGAATATGTTTCGGGGAAGCTCTTGCAAAAGAGAGTAGCTTTCTATATTTGACAACGCTACTTCAGTCATTTGCATTTCACCCACCACCCTCCAGCTATCCCCAACCGAAATTTGAGATCCAGCCGGGTATAATTTTAAGACCAAAACCATATTACGTCCAACTTCGAAAAAGATAATAGTAAAGAAGTAACCGCACAAAATATTTTTAATTACAAAATGTTCAACAGCTAAGAACCAGTTATAACTTTCATAGTTTCCTTCATCTCTTCCATTAAACATGCAACGTACTGATTACAGCCTTTTCCGTAAACTGGCTTGTATCTGTTATCATTTTCGTCTTCCATTCGGAAGTATACAAAAGCCTCCTTTTGTAGTTGATAAATTGGTTGATAAATACTTAAAATCTTTTGTCTATCCAATCCTGCAATAGACTTCTTCCTTGCACTAATTAACAGTACCTGACTCATATAAAACTGTATGAGCGCCCTATGTCTACAGAAGCCAGGGCATAAAATATCTGCTACACCTAAAAGCGACCTACAGTGATAAAGAAATCGCTCTACTTCCTCTGCATCTAAGTTAAATATACACGATGCCTGTCTGTTTACTATTCTCAATGAAATATCCTGCAAAAGATAGTGATTTTTGTGGAGATGCTCGTCGTAAGCACGTTTGTACAAATATTCAAGCTCGCTAGCCTCCTCATCCCTGGCCAAGGCACACGATTTGATGTTCTCAAACTCTTTTTCAATTTTGACCAATCTCTTGACAACTTGTTTCACTGGAACACTGTTCTCACAAAGCATACATTTCCAAGCTGACTCCGGATCTACAGGATTCACAGGCAGAAGGAAACTTTTGCTTGCCTCTGATTCATCCAACAGTGAACACTGCTTACATCTTGGACACCTCACGGCTCCAATGAACGTATTACATTCGGTTCGATCCAGGCATCTTGCGCAATGGCAAATGAAATGAGCGATATCTTCGGTTGGAAACAAGTCTTTGTAAGGTAGCCAAAAATATTTCTCTGGGAGCATAGGCTATGGCGATCATATCGCCTTTTTGTATTTCAACTGTTGTCCGTATCGTCATTTCGAAATGTGGCGAGCCCGACACTGTCCACGAGGCGTTTGGTATACAGTTGTGGGCTAGTAAGGACGCTGTTGGAAATACGCACTGTGAAATCCTAAAAGAGAAAAATTAGTGTTTAATATTGAACTAGTAAGCACGTTATTGTAGTTTTTTTTATTTCCATATTCTCGAAAACTTACGTGACTCTCCGCCTAACTCTGCGTGACGAACATTCGTCTTCCAGCTTTGTAGAACTGAACGCATTTACGTTAATGATACCACTAACTTTAATGACATCGTCAACGTCAAAAGGTGGGTCATCTTTGCCTTTTATAAATATGCATTTGAAATTCTCCAGCACTTTCCTATCCTTTTCGTTACAAACTTTCTTCGTTTTGCGGATATCAGTGTGGTGTTCGAACGTCATGAGAATATCACTCCAAGCTGAACTGTTTTTAGTTTTCAACAAACACAAGCGTAATATGAAAATTGTTTCGTTTATCAAACAAGTTTCTGGAAGGCTTGTCAGTTTAATACTGTTTTCGGCTAAAATCTTGCATTCATTATCCGCATGATGTTTTAACTGTATAAAGTATTTAAATTCTTAAATTAGTACACATTCATGGATGAGTGTTTCATATAATTATTGTAGTTTTACCTGCTCACACTCAGCACTGCAAACAGGACTGCCGCACTGTTTGCAAACAGACTTAGGGTTTCCGGACATTCTCGCACAACAACCAAGACACATCGGAATTTCCCCGAGGTCATCATAGTTGGGGTCATCGGCGGGTGCACAAGCTAATGGTTTCTCTTGAATAATGATTTCCAACGGGTTCAGCTTACGACTAGCCACCAAATACCTACCGAGCTCGTCTGAATGTCGAATTTCATATGGTAAGGTCTATGATACATGAATGGTCAAACAATGAACAGTCAAGGTATTAATTCTTTCCTTTGCAATACTTTGATTTAAAAAAATGGTAAAAATTAAAAAAACTCTCCTCACTTTATCCATATCTTTTTTATTGAAATGTTTTCGTATTTTTACATACAATGCAAAAAAAGTTTACAGAAAACAAAGAAACATGTTGATTCACAAATTAGTAACAACTTTATAAACAAAACAAGCTAAAAAATCGTTGTTTTACATGAAGTATGAGTAAAAAAGTGAGACTAAAACAATTTACTATAAAAATGGGTATAAGTTCTCACAGCCTCTATAATTTCACTGTAAAGACGGAGGTCGACCGATGGTTTTTTGGTTTTTTAATGTAGTCCACAAAATGCATGAGTGTTCTATTAATAGAATGCTTGCAGAAAGTTAAAGAGACTTTTACTTCCGAAATTTCTCTCGTTCTGCACTGTTGCCTGTTACTGATTTCGGATCTTGTGTCTTACAAAGTTGGTGGTACAATTTTGGCAACTTCTTGAGAGAGCGTGTAAACACTCCATGCAGAATTGACTAGGACAGACATAAAAAACTGTATACGCTTAATTAGCCTCATCTTAATACATATTCGCCTATAAGGTGAACATTTTAAAACAAGCCACTGTTTTTTTCTACTAGTTTTTTTAAACATAAGAACTGGTAAAAATGGATGTTGCTCTAAAGCATAGAATTTATTATGGAGCCTCCCATCATGCAGCTTAGAATATTTTGCTTATCTATATTACGCGGTAATTGAGATAAAATATGCCCAAAACATTTTTTTTCCCCTTTCAATAAAAACGTTGTATTAAATGCAACTATCGTCTTTTCGTTGACCTCGTTCACTAGCCAATCAATCAGTATTGATGGCAACACCTAATACACCATACACCCAACCACCTTCTATTCTACTTGCTGTTCTCGATCCGCCGACGTCGGACGCGGTTTCGCGGACGCAGCACATTTTTGGCTACATGTCCGATAATATTACCGGGTCTATAAGTGAAAATTTAACTCATATTTCAAAGGAAATACAACATCATTACGAGTTTTCAACAGTCAAAATCCTTACGGGAAAAATGATGCGACAACTACGAATACCTCATCATCGTAAGGGTATATGCCTACCCCAATTTCCTTTGTTTCTTTCCAAACCATCGCCGTGAAATGACCTGTAAAATATTAATACATAAATTTTAAACATGATTTTATAAGCTTTTTTTTGAATTTTTTGTATAAAATCTGAGAGGGGGTTACCACATCCAGGACCCATCAATGATCTTTCCGGATCACTATAGTCAAAATCACACTCCCAGTACCAAATATCAACAGGTTGGTGACCACTAGTCAACTCCCCGGCATATATGTTTTCGCCATACTTTTCATCATCGGAATGTGTAAAGTTATCAGTTTGGCACACAGTTTTAGCCCATTTGTCACTATGCTCCCTTTCAATCTAAACGAATGGGAAACTTTATACACCTTTCAAATTTTGTATTATTTTCAAATTACAACTCCACTTGACAATTACCAATTTATTCCGAACTAAAGGGGGCACTTTATGACACAGCCGGTACCTGTTTATAGCCGCGACTATATCATCTTTCATATCGTCCTTCGTCCATGTCTTCTTTGCAGGAGCAACAACAGTTGCACTTTTCGTTGCAGACTTAAAAAACAAATGTCTCGGTCGGTTATAAGGCTGAAATAATTCGTTAGGAATAATTTGTAAACTTTTCAAAAGCTCTTACCTTACACCCGTGGGCCATCTTTGGCTGTTGAGGTTTTCTTTGCTTCTGCGACTGCATTTGAGTCTTGCGCGTTGACTAAATCTCAAAAAAGAAAATTTCCGGGCTAGACCAGCTACGAATTCACCTCTCTGAGCAAACTTGAACTCCAATTTCTGTCTCCTTCGCCTGCAATAATAAATTTGAGGCTCATATGAACACCAATTAACCATCCCAAAACAGGTAGAAAAAATGACAAAAACGAGATTCCAACTACGACAAAATGTCAAGACTCAATCTGAGTTAAACAACCAGCAAAAAAATAAATTTTTATGCCTGGTTATAGTTGTAATGACTCAACAAATATAGTCCATATAAGGCTTAATATCCCCTTAAAAATAATATTATCTAATGGCTCTTCCACAAAAGCTGCTTCATCTTCTGTGAACTTTACGCACTTCAAATTTGTCTCTTTTTTTATCCAAAATTTGTCTGTGTCTCTTTCTCTCTTACTCTTCACCAGTCCAAAAAAGCTACTGGGCAAAAAATTTTTTTTAAACCTCTCTGCAGGTCAACATTTGTACCCATCTCATGCCTTAAAAAATATGTTTTGATTTTTTTAAACTCGCTCCTGCGAGTACGTCACAGTCACCAATCTTATAAAATACCCATTCAATTCAATTTAAACTCTGAACTATGTTTGTTCTATTACCTTTCACATTCAGAGCCCAATCATGAATAGCGTCAGGACAGGACGAAGAAAACACATCTCGTTCAAACCAACAGTTAATATGCGTCTGCGTACCTCATCCGCGGACATGTACACACCAACCAGACCTTATTTCATTACTACCTCTGTGCAAAAGATAAACAATGCCGACATTATTGCATGCAAAACTATGATAACTCTTTCAGCCTAGCCACTAGCCACCAAGACAAAATAGTAAACAGCAATTCACTTTTTGTTTCTTACTTCCTTAATTTATTGGACCATGAAGGATTTCCATTGTATAAGCCAAATATGATACGTTTTTCTCTCTGTTTATCCGTGTTAGCGACATACACTGTAAACGTGTTTTTCTCTCAACCAATATTATACAGAGACAAGTAACATTTAAATCATCTTGTCCATGTTCTATCACACTCTAGAGGAAAATTATTGTGTGCATCAGGCAATTATTTCATTTTGATATATCTCATGAGCCCGTAAACTCAATTACTATTATTATAAAACCAACTTTGCCGTACCTTATTCTGAAAAAAAAGAAACAAATAAAAATTGTCGTGAATTATGAGAAGATCGCAAGAAAGAAAACCAATCTTTGTTAATAACCGGCTTTTTCTTTCATACAAATTAGGCTTGAACCTTCCAAAATAAGAATGAAATGTCAAGTTTTTCTTATCTACGTGCTCAAGTCGTAATTTCTCATAGAAAAAATTATGTCTTGCTGCTAAAAGTCGAGTAATCAAGTGCTATTATGTATTAAATTCATGTACCAAACAGAATTAAAATATTTGTTTAAAATTTTTTCTCCTGCGGAATGAACTGTATGAATTTTAATGGGCTGATAATCAGGAGGAGAGTAGGGTAGAACTAGTGGGGACGTGTAAAATGCTTTGATACAAGATAAATATAAATTCAGGCAATTGATGAATGATAATTGACAAGATGTAGTGACACCAGATTTCCTTTCAGGGAAAGTTAGAAGCTAACCTTGAAACGCTCACAGAGAGGAGGAATCATCAGCAGAAGTCATTTTAAAACTAAACCATTTTCTTTTTCGGCAAAAAAAAAAAAAGTGTCCAGCACAAAACATCTCTGCCGAATTTTGCCAGAAAATAAACCTTTTTGGCTAGCCACAAAAAAAAAAAAAAAAAAAACGTAGACAACTTTTTGCAGTCAAATTGTCTAAGTTTCCTCTTCAATCACAGAAGAAGTGCCTTTAGCAGAATAATCTCGTCAAAAAAGTTGACAACTATTCCTCTTGGGCACACAGGCAAAGAGGTACCAAAAGGCAGACCCCAACCAAAAAAAAATCTTCTTGAATGTCCAATTTGAGAGCGTTACACATTTCACATCTCTCAGCCCACCAAGAAACAAACGTCTCTCTTGTTTGATACTTTTTTAATTCAACTGCTACCATTTAGTATGACAATTCCTTTCTAAAAAAGACATCCATAGTCATCATCATCATCATCTTCCCATTTATATTCTCTTATTCGTATGTTTTCTTATTACCATCTTCTTCTTCATCTTCCAAAACTAATTTAGCACACACACACACACACACAGAAGAGCCCAGCTCAATCTTTCAAGATTAATTTTTACTTTGCAAAATAACATCAATTCCATCATCTCCATTGTTAGCTTTGCTCATCTTTTTGTCAATGAGCCTGCTGTGACGAAAAAAAAACTTGAAAATACCATATTAGCTTGAAATGTTAGGTGCCTACACAGTTTTCTCGTACAACATGCAAAAGAAATACTAACAATTTCAGTTTAGCTCGACAATACTTTTGCGTATTGCTATAAAAAAAATATAGCAGCCGCTCTAACGGCACTTGCACACGGGTACCTCAGCAGCACTAGTTATTGTATTGATCTATTTAATTAAAATGATTTTAATGTTGCATCTGTAGATATTTGTGTAACTCTCTGTCTGCTCTATTTTGCATTGCATCGCGCATATTATGATGTATTTTTTAATGATATTGATGTGACCATTTTGGTTTGGCGAATCACTCAATGAAGACGGCCACACTACTACCACCAGCGCATCATTTTGGCGTTTGGACGCTCAGCCCTTCTTCTGCTAAACCGATTCTGTCGAGTGCTGATTTTGAAATACAAAAATGATTCTTTTTTATTCCATTTGGGTACTTTGTTATTTTTTTTAAGCTGCAGCTGAAAAGACAATCGCATATTAACAATGTGACAATTGACAAGACGAAATGTAATCTTGAGAGATCGTGTCCACGAAGATTAGAGAATGGACATGACTATTTTTGTCAAAACGCTTAGCTAAAAAAACATTTTATGCAATCGGTTGACATTCCGTCATAAACTACAAACTGAATTAGATGACTTGCCAAAAAAGCATTTGAAAATTAAAGTTTGTTCAAGATGTTGGGCCTTGTTGGCTTGTACATACTACCTGCAAGGAATTAAGAATACAAAAAAATACTTGTCATAAGTCAAAGTCTGTTCAAGACTGATCGTAAGAGGTTTTTAGATCTTCATAATTTAGCCTTTGGCATTTTTGATGTGATTTTTATGCAAATTAAAATCATTTCGTAATTCAATACAACCGTCTCTCGATCAATAAAGGCTTTTTGACAAGGAAGGGATGTTGTCGTGTTTGGTGTGGTCTGGGATGACTGTTTAAACCACAAGTCAAGAGTCGGAAGAGTTTTAAAAAATATTGCATTTCAAGCCTGTCAATCATGTTGTGGTAATCATTATGATTACTTTCTTGGCTTAGTACAAAATTGCATACAATTTTATTGACACGTGACAAGTCTTTGATTTCAGAAAGGCCAGGTTTATGATTTAGCTTGAAGGATGTTAGAGAAAAATTGGTTGATGTA
>VICI01003587.1:0-12905 GCA_019593645.1 Akabosia matsudoensis | reverse complement strand
GATAGCTGGGAGTCTGTCGAGTTGGGTGCCATGCCAGAGTAACATTCGACGTTGACCTGTGGCGTCCGCGTCTTGGAGCTGTTGAAAGTTTGGCTCGTTCTTTCGGATAAGGAAAAATATTTCTTCCACTTTGATCGAAAATGGGTGTTCTTCCTCCTGTGTGTTATTTATGTACTCTAGGATTTTTTCTCGGCTTAATGGGCCAAGTTGTTTGGAACGGAGACATTTCACGCAAACAATATTCTTTTCTAGCTCACGAGCTAGGTCCACTTGTGAACTTGACGGGTAAGGATTTTTATTGGAATCTTCTGGATGAAGATACTTTACCAGTTTGGGAAGGCCTTTTAAACTAGATAGTTCTGGCTGAAGGGAGCTCAAAATCTGATCCACATCATGATCAGCTCTTCCGCCAGGTTGAAGAGAAGACAAAACCAACCCCATGTCTACCCCAATTAAGGAAATTATTCCCCACCTAAGGTTTTTCTTATGATATGAAATACTGTAGTGAGCCCCGCTTCGTGTGTACGAAATTTGAAGTGGTAAATGTGAAAAAGTAAAGATAAGTGTGTTTGCCAGCTTCAACTATTTCTTATCATCGCATGAATGCTTGACTATAATATGGATATTTTATTGTAATGGAATACTGCTACATATACTCATGACGTAAGGCTAAAATTTTAAGCAATGTGAAAAATTTGTCCGTAATCATTCAGTTGGTGCTGCGATTGGGTATTACGAAGATGGACGCTTTATATGAGAACAATATAGCGTTTGTCAAAATCTCAACTTTAGTAAGTCTAAGAAACGTTTAATATTTTTGAAAAATAAAACGTCCTAAACTCTCCTTAGTTTTATTGTTCTTTTCCTTTTACAGATTATTGGCCTTTGCAATGTGTTTTTTATTGGGTCCCAATATCAAGTGAGGGAAACACTTGATTTGGTGTACTTTGTCATAGTAATGGTGGTATTTGTTGTGACGCTTTTGTGGACACTGGCTGTTCCCTTGTTGGGAATAATACCTTCCAATTATCTCACCACGGTAAAAGCTTAACAAAGATTAGTATGCAATGGTTGTTGGAACGGTTATGTAAAATATAAATTATTATCGGTTTTTACAGGAAAAGTACTCATTTATTTGTTGTCAGCCTCTTGTATCTCGCGGGGACCGTATGCTTCATCGTTTCCATTTCCAAGGATGAAGCACCTGAACAATTCCAAGGAGGAAAAATCGTCACATGCGTGAGTGATTATTACATTGGGTTAAATTAAAAATCAAGTTGATAACAAATACGTTCACCTTTTTTTCTTTTCTTTTTTGAAGATTTTAGGTCTTCTTGAATCAATATTGTATGGATGTGGAAGTATGTTTATTTTCATGCATCTTGACAAGAAAAGAAAAATTGAGCAGTCCACTGGCAACTCTGTCGAATCAAGAGCCTAAATATGCATACAAGTTTGTTTAATATAATATAGAGCTAACTAATAAAGACATTTGCTAGGAATCTCAGCAATCCATTCACTTTACTTCTTCTTTTAGTTTAGCATAGAAAAAAGCACATGCAATACAACTCCCTGAATGGCAACGAGCGATTTCGCGTCTTGTAAATGGGTATTGAACGGACAGCTACCGAAGTTTGAGTCTATATACGAATCCAAGCACTATGAGGTCTTTAGGGGTTCTAGCGTAGGAAAAGTTGTCGGGTTTCTTACGAAGGGAGGGTCAGATGAAAAATAGTGAGCATCAATGCGAACTAGTTTGATGATGTGAGGAGTTGCTAGGATGGTGGAAGCGCGTACTTTATACACTGGGTCTGGTTTCTGTGACGATGATGAGCCATTTTGCTTTGGAGTGGCAATGCAGGCGCTGAGGGCGAAGACGGGCTAGATTCACGAGGACAGGAGTAAGTGATTGTAGCGAAGCTAGGGGTTCATAGCTAGGAGCTTCTCTTACCTTGACTGGCGTCTTCCGGGGGTATGAGGTCATGAAGAATTCAATATTCCCGGTTAATTACCGGATCGGTATGACAACGTCGCTAAGCAGCACTGTGAGCGTCTGTGTTTAGTACGAAAAGGCACATTAATGCTTTACCGGTAATTATAAATAGTTTAATAGTTAAAATTTAATATCAGTATCCCTATCCAGAGAAATTGACTGATAAGATTTCACTTTTACATTTTACTATCCAATGAGATGAGTAAACTCAACGTTTCGAGTTTCGACCAATATCTTTGATCCTCTTTCAGGGGAATGTTACATTACTCAATACACTAGATGCCTTAAGAGCATCACGCAACACCATTGCACTAATATAGGTTATTCAGTCAAATATTACATTTTTAAGTCATAAATGATATATTCGATATTCATTAAATCAGGATCATTATGGGGTTACGGGCGAGCGTCTTTTATCCACTGCTTGGCTAAAGACTTGACTACTGGGTAGGAGTCATTCTGAAGTATATGGGCGGGAAGACGCGACCAGGCTTCAGTTGTCGCAGTAATCTGATATGAAAGTTAGTCTCAACAAATAGTTTTATCTATCAGAGCATTATGACCCTTGTAAGTATGGTTATTGTACTTTCACGTAGCATACACTTGAAAAGTGCTGAACACTGATTGATTCATTGAAGTTAATTGACATTATGACATTATAATGACTCGTCCATGACTTCTCAACATTTCAACTCAATTCTTCAGTCTTTTTCAAAGGCCAGATAATTTTTCAAGATAATTTTTGAAATCGCAATATTGCATTTCTCCACTCCTCTGCTCCATCCAGACGTTTCTCCATGAATTTTTTACTTCCAACTCATCCTCCTACGAAGTAGATGAAGATAATCAACTGTAACAAAGCCCAATTTCATAAAACGTCCTCAAAGTATTAAGTGGCACGAAAAATTAAACAGAAGTGTCACTAGGCGAATCGTTAAAAAGAGCATTTCCCCGATTGCTCTGCTCGCTCTGCCTCACAAAATCTGGTCGCCTAAGTCAATACGCTCGTCGAAATCCACAGGTACTCTCGCTGGTGGTGAGAGTCTTCCGCGTGGATGTACCAGACACATAACTATGCCCATGCAAACAAATGGACACTTACAAGAGCCGTTTACCTGGCCTAGCAGACGTGTACTGACTCAAGGTTTGGCAGGACTCCCAAAATGACAATTTGGTACGTGCCAATGGTTCAAATCCGGACCTCTCACCATTCAGATTATTCTCGGAGGCATTGATACCCAGCTCAGAACACACGCCGAACTCGCTGGCTTCTAGGATACAGACCTGGACAACAACGAAGCATTGTTGATGTGATGTCCTTCTGACCATTTGGAATTAAAGCGATTAAGACAACTATTATAAAAGGCTTATTTGTAATTCAATGTAGTTTTTATTCTAGGCGCACCTAACATTACATTTTACATTCAAGTCAGTCCAAGTCATACATAACAATACATCTAATGGCTGCCATATTTCAACAATGCGAGCATACTTTTGTAAATAAATACTTTGAAAAATATTCACCGCGGGACGTAAGGACACCAAATCCGGTGGATTTTAAAACTTAATTGCAGTCTTGAATCGTCAATCAGTATCTGTGTCACTGTCTGAAATTTCCAAATCCTGTTCCAATAGAGATATTCCAGAATCGCTGGCACGGCCGGATTTTTCCAGAGAAGAATCTGCCGTCCTGCTAAAACATTAAATACAATTAAATTTGAAAACATTTAAGGTTTAAAAAAAATTATGTCACATTCCGACCTGTTAGGTTGCATGCTCCGGATCGGACCGGTTTCTTGCTCGTCTTCTTTCAACCAACTCTGAAAAAGGCACGCCTTCGCCCGTTCTGCATCTCTTTCTATTACCGTCAACTGGTATTTCCTCTCTAGGGTCTTCACCCGCTTCATTTTTTCCTCATTTTCTTGTGTTAGCGCCTCTATTTGACTGGTGACTTGATTGGAATAGTGTCTCGACTTTTCCTCCATGATATTATTTTTCAGGGCCAAATTTTCCTCTCGAAACTTCATCTCTTCCAGCTTTTTCTCAAGGTCTTTTTGTTTCTCTGAGCAAAGTTCGCTCTCCACTTGTTTCTCCATCAACGCCATCTTCAGTTCTTCTACCTCCGCTTCTTTATCAGTCAGCGCTCGACTTAAACCTCCAGCTCGTTCCCTCCACTCCCTTTCCTTGTTTTGCCACATTCCAACAATATTTTCCGTATTTTTAACTTGTTCCTCCAATTCCTTTTCTCTCTCTTTGGCAGTTATCAGCTTCCCCTCCAACTCGGCCTCTCTTTCCCCTAAATTCGTCACCTTTTCTTCCATCTCTTTCACCTTCTCTACTGAAACCTTCAGCTTTTCCTCTTGCACCTTCGCAAACGCCACAGCATTGCTTAGCCTCTTCAAACATCCACTCTCGGTCGTCTTCAGCTTTTCTTCCAACACCTTGTTTTCTCCTTGGCACTTAATCACCTCCTCCTTCCTCCGATTGCAACTCGCACACTGACCAGGGGTCAAAGGTAGAAATATTTTTAGTAAAGATTTCACGGATGTTCCTTCCCGCTGACAGTTTGGACACCGTTTTCGCTCCCTTTGCAAGTAGCTTTTGATGCACTGCTCATGGTAAACGTGTCCACACTTAGTAGCACTAAGAGATCCAATATAGGTCCCGCTTGACCTGGACGATGGACCTGGCTCCGACTCATTTCCGTTTTCTAGTCGGGCCCTTTTGGAAGGCTGCACCTCTTCGGGACTCTCTGTTAAAAGGTTCAGGCAAATTGAACAAATACACTCGTGATAAGATGAACACTCCATTTTCCTAACTTTAACCACTAATCATAAACGCACAGTTTAGTAAATGAGCAATAAAGACCTTAGTGCGACAAACATATGCGAGAAATCGGTAGATCCGTTGTCCGTTCTATTCGGATGGATTATTAAAATGAGTGTGTAAACGTAAAGGATATGAAAAAGCGTATACCGTGCCATGTTAGATAAAAAAACATTCCGAGCTGACTGATAACAAAATGCACAGAAAAACGTAAACGTTCTTTGTTCTAAATAATTTATTAAAATGTGTATATTTCGTGGATTTGAATCTAAAGATATTGAGTAATAGACCAAACTTTGGGAATGATGGTTATGTAAGGGTATAGTAGAAGAAGAAGAAGAAGGTTGTTTCAAAGAGGAGCAGAAAAATTGCATTCCGTCGCGTCATACATAATTCGAAGGTTCTCTAGTCTTATGACGGCCAGTTGCCAGTAGTCAAGGCGACTCTTCTTCCAGTTCAAAGGTTTTCTTTCTCCTTGGACTTCCCTCCCCTTGGAGTTCCCATCATAGGAAGTGGTTGCACGAGAGTCTCCCATTCGGATGTACTGGTCTGAATCAGCATGGCCACGTTAGGAAAGGAATCACAGAGAGGTTGCATTCTGGAAAGAGGCATTCGGGGTGTGATGACCTTGATGATGTATGTGACGCAGAGTTTCGAAGTAGCCTGTCAAGTGTACCCCGCCTCTCGGCGTCGTCCAGGTTAAGTTCCACCGTTAACTAAGGAAGAACGGTAACTTCTGCAATAGGCCTTAGAGCATAGGAATGTAGTTTATTCCACGGACCACTGATGTCCCTACACCACATGTAGTTCCCAGTAGCTACGAAAGGGAGCAACTAATAATTTTTCATCTCTATCGCATAGTCAACTTGTCTCTTCCTTGTGCACTGACATATTATCCAGCCAATGCCGATTTTATGATTTTTTGGAGTTTTTAATTCATAGAGAAACCAACCAAAAAAACACGTAGAAAATATGAAGACTTTGACCGCATGAATTTAAAGCTTGTTACTTGCTGCAGTCTGTCCAATTCCTGAAAACAAAATTGATTGCTATGCTTGCGGTTTACGCATGTTGTTTGAACTCTAAATTGATTGTACACACCTGCCTGTCGGAAACAGAGCCATTCCAAAGATTTATTGCGAAAAACAATATAAAATGTTATCATTTTAAAGAGTTCACGCATGAAAAGGTTATGCAGAACTTTCTAAGCATCGTGAAGAGACAGTTTGTTATAGAGAGAAAAAATTGCCGAAGTTTTAAAAATCAAATGGCCACCAACGCTTTAAAATGGACGTGTAGCCTTGTAATTGTTGTATTTTGGATATTTAGGGAGGCAGACTCGCATGGGAGGTTTATGAAACCCCCAAACCGGTCGTCGGTATGGAGGGACCCTCAATTTGAAAGTGAAAATCCTCCAAAGAACTACAACGATAATGAAATGTTCTGTGGGTCCAAGCCACAAGCGGATAATCCGGGAAATCAATGTGGAGGTTCGACATAAGCAAAGTTGGCGTATTTCTTTTATGCACTTTTAAGCTCATGATTTATTTCTGTCGTTTCCAGTTTGTGGTGACCCAGTATCGGACTCTGTACCCAGAGCGAACGAAGTTGGGGGCAAGTGGTACCGAGGGATAATCACAGGTCATTACCAAACTGGTCAAGTTGTCGAGTTCGTGGTACAAATTACAATGAGCCATAAAGGATTCATGGAGTGGCGACTGTGCGAGGACTACCAAACCGAAACCCAAGACTGCTTCAACAAGCACTTACTTCAAAAAGCTGACGGAACCGGGACTCGCGTTACTGTTACTGAAACAGGCTGGTACAAAGTGAACTTCACTCTTCCAGACAAGGTCAAATGCAATCATTGCATTCTTCAATGGAACTACAGAGGAGGTGATATGTTTACATTTTTCTATGAAAAAGGAGTATAATTTTAAAGCCATCGGTTTTTTGTAAAATTATGAATTAATCTTTCAGGAAATAACTGGGGAGACTGTGGAAATGGAACAGGGGCTGTCGGGTAGGCAAAAGAACTTTGAAAATTTAAATGACAATCGAAGTATTTTATTATTTTCTACGTATTATTTTGCAGATGTGGTCCACAGGAGACATTTCGGTAAACAAGTTTTACGATACATATGGTTATCGTACCTCTATTCAGCTTTCTTATCAATTCCAGCGTTACCTTGGTTTGTGTTCTTTTCTTAATTTTCAGAGGATGCAGCGACATTGCAATATCATAGCCATCGTTACTAGAACTGTTACTGTGTGTACATAAAGAAGTCGGGAATGATAATAAAATAATGAAAAGATTTACAAAAAAATTTCAAATAAAAACAAAATTCGAAATTTCCAGTGTAAAGATGTACAAGAATAAAATAAACTGGGTATTTGGAGTTCACGTTAGCGCCGTAAACACGTCCATCCCGTATTTCACAGAACCTCCAGGCCTATGTGCAAAAGATACGAAACTAAAGCAAACACAACAAAAACTCCGGCACGGTTACGCGTGCAAAGATTTGATAAACAATCTCACTCAGAATCGGAAACATGTTTCCCCTTCACCACCTCCAGACAAGCTTTGCATAGACGCGTACACCAGCTTCACCCCGCCCTGTGAGCCAACCCAAGATGCGTGCACAGGTGCGCCATCATTTTGTGAAATGACTTGCAATCAAGAGCTGCCAAAAGGTTACGTCAAATACTCGTGTTTAAACGATGGAGATACTGGACAGACCGCCTCCCCTTGTACTCGATTATCAGGACTGAGTAGCCGTCGAGCCCCCGATGATTTCACCCGGAAGTGTAACGCGACGCAGTGCTCGTACGAGTACGCTGTGACGACTCAGGAGCGAGCTGTACAACATCCAAGACCAACTCGAAGGTGTAGGCGAAGGGGCAGTTCCAGAAACGCAGTCCATCAGGATTTTAAGCAACAAGAAGTTCTGTTCCAAAATGCCGTTGACTATAATACAAATACGCTCACACGTTCAGTGGAGTGTCGACGAAAATGCGATGCTCCTAAAAAGGATTTGACTATCAAAATTTCTTGGGAGAAACCTACCCACAAACTGACGCCACAGTAACGAGATGAACCAATGACAAATAAAAGACTCTTCTGTTTATTATATTCTTTCGGAATAAACGCGTGCTTGACCGATTATTATCAAACAAAATTCTTAGTAAAGTTGAAAGTATTCAAAATTTTCAGTAAAAATGCGCTAATTTTTTAATTTTTTAATCATGTTGCCAAGCGTGAGGTGGCTGTTGGGAGTTCAAAACAGCTTAGAAGACACGAGCGTGAGATACACACGGGATAGAAATGAGCCTGGCGTGAATTACCGAAGTGCTCCAGGTGCTACACGTCTCACGCGACACTCCGAAGGATGTCCCCTCCACGGACATCAACCCGGCGGCTCGTCCAGTATACACGCGGGCCGTGTCCCACGCGCAAACATAAGCGCGCTGGTGGACGAGTACCAACGTCAAATGTTGTCAAGCAATGGAGGTCAAGCTAAAAAGTACAAATTACAAAGCCATCGGGACTTGGGAGTTCAAAGTTCTCCGACCCGAGTGGACGCGTATACAAACCCGCAACCACTAAAAGTTCAGGCGCACACGAGTACCGAGACAACAGGACTGGATAACGATAACATTCCAAAAACCGTATCTTCTCCTGCCATTGCATCCTCAGGACAACTAAGCCTAATCACAGTTCAGAGACCCAGAACCCCATCAAGTGATATGATACCTTATGAGTATGGGGCTCCTATGCGCTCGCGTAGTTTTATGGATGTTATTCGGTACGGCATCGCCGCGATATCAAATTCGTTACGCTTATCGTCGGAAGCTTCCCCAGAGTCACACGTTCAGCAGGAGACTCCAGAATACAGACTTGTAACCGAACCTTGCGTCCAGTTGGTCACACCAGAAAGCGTTGCGTACTATCCCATTACGAATCAAGAGCTTCCTAAAATTGTCGTTGCTTCGAACACACATTCTAGCGATCAGAAAACTAATCCGCCAGTCAATTCTCCGCCTGAGGAATCAAATAAAGTTGCCAAGAAAGTAAGTTTTTCGGACACTTCCCCAAATAAACATGTCGCCCCGCGTAAAACAAGCAAACCTCAACGGAACTTGGGCTACGCTAATCGGTCCCCTCCGAAGACGCCAGAGCTTACTCGAAAGTCTCCTACAATCAAAAGTAAGGAAGCGGAGGAGCCAGTCCCACGCTTAACAAACACGGAGGCAAAAAGAACTCCAACAAAATCTCCTCCACCAAACATTTTAACAGACAAACCTAAAATGGACGCTGGAATTATTCGACCTGACACGATCTCAGTGACACCGGATACCAGTTCTAACGCAAACAACAACGAGAAAACAAATGAACCTCATAAAACCGCAGCGTTTACTAACATCCCAAAGCCACGGCGTTCACGAATACCCACCAAGAGAAAGAAAACAGCCAAACAGGACCTGTAGTGCTGTTATTTGGGTAACTTGAAACGTATTCTAATTTGTAGAATGTTGATAATATTTCGCTATGGATATGAAACTTTTCAAATAAACCAAATTTAATTTTAAACGAATTACATATCATCCAATAAAGGTATTTTTTAACCTTTACAGATAAAAACTTCAAAATTTCCTGTACAAAATGGACAATCAGCAGGATGCTGCAGGTGCTCGTTCTGCTGACCTCGATCCTAAGGGCCAAAAAATCCCGTCAAGTTCTTCCTGTAAATCAAAACCAACCGAGTCCGCCCGACTCTCCGAACAAGCTAGCGAGATGACAAAAACGGCTATCCAAGAAGCTATGGATAACGCAGGGGCTGCTGAGTGTAAAAAAAGTAATTGTTCCAAAAAGGCACCTCCTTTAGAACCAGATGAAGAAGTGCTGACCCTTGTTGAATGTGCTTTTCTGGAAAGCAACAAAGGAATGACAGGCGCTTGTTCAGTAGCCCAAATCGTAGGTCCCAACTTGCTAAATTTACCTGAACCACCATCCTCAGATGACAAGAGCATCGAGTCAAGCACGGCAGAGTCTCAAGTCTTACTTGCTGTGGCTCCTACGGCGACGGTAAGCGCTATTCCAGTCGGAATAGACGTAGATGTTCAAGACCACACGTTCCCGATGGAGTCTGATTCGGTTCTCGATCATACTTCCGTGCACAGGAACCAAGGAAACCAGGATATGGAGGTCCTCGAACCAACACCAACCGTGCTTCGTTTGGATGAAACCATGAAAGCACAGGAATCAAATGTCACAAATATCGATCACCAAGCAAGTAAAATCGTCGACACAGCGTTGAACACAATCGTGGAACAATGCCAGAAATGTGTTAGTGAAGGAATTGACATTGTACAAGGGACACAAGAGACTCCAGGAGTCTATGATACCCCTCCACCGAACCGTTTATCTATAGAGGTAATTTTTTACGAAATGTTTATGTTACGAGTCCATAATATTATGCATAAGATTTTTTCTTCTGTAGGCGAGAGAGAAAATAGTGACCATCCTCTCCAACATAACCGCTCAACTCGACGAGCTTAAACTAGAGCTCCAAAAATAATTCAATTACAGGCAATGAATGCGAAATTATCAAGTAAAACTTTCTATTCAAGAAACTCTAATGTTTACAAATAGATTTCTGTGAAAACTGTTTTCTCTAAACTACGCCAGTCTCATATGAAGATCACGTTGACGTTGACTTAGTTTTAACTAAAGGCGAAAGTTTTATAGCCTCATTATCATTCTACATCCAATCACAAGTACACAAAGGGAAACTAGAAATACGAGCGCTTGTGAATTTCTGCAAGTTGTCTTCATCTAACTCAGCACACTCGTCTGCCCAAACCAGGGGGAACATCATCTCAGGAACACGACGAAGCAAAGACAACCCTCGAACAGGTTTAAGCATCAAGTTAACTTGTATTTTCCTACTGACTTGGAGTACGAGGCCTGTGATTGGGTGTATCACCATGAACGTCTCATGTGCAGATCTATTTGGCGTCAATCCACTTTTGCTAATGTACTCCTGATACCCATCAAGAAAGTGCGGAGTTGACATAGCCACAGGTGCTCCATCCCGACATGGTCTCAAGTTCAAGGCACCTTGTTTCGCACATGTTTCTGGGGACTCCTCCAAATCCTGACAAAAACATTGGTTTTCTGAACTATCGCGAGGGTCGCTTAATACATATGCTGGCAATGTGAATCGATATCCCTTGATGTTTTTGAAGTACTCCTCCCGTTCAAACGCCAAGTCGATGCTACGACACAGATCAGCGTTGAAAATACTCAGCACTGTCGATTTTCTGACAAATGGAGGGAAAATTGTGCCGTCAGTTCCTCGGATGGCGTTACAACGAGAAGACAGGTCACCCCAATAACTTAAAGTACTTTCGTTCTTGTACTTGACTACGCTTCCGAACGAATCTGTTTCTGTTAGACCACGGGACACAGTGATTGGTCCTTGGGCGGTCCCATTTTTCTGCGTTATAAAAATTTAAACAAAGGCATTATTACACCTATAAGCATGTGTAATGCTTTCTAAAGTAATCAACTGAAGCGGTGTCATTACCCCAACGAAGAGCCCAAATTTACTGTCAGGAATAAGCGAAAGCCCAAGATCTTTTTCAATTTTTTCAAGAAATGGCACAGTCCATCCTTCGATCCGTCAGTTCCTCGGATGGCGTTACATCGAGAAGACAGGTCACCCCAATAGCTTAAAGTGCTTTCGTTCTTGTACTTGACTACTGTTCCGAACGAATCTGTGTCTGTTAGACCACGGGACACAGTGAATGGTCCTTGGGCGGTAGCGTTTTGCTGCGTTATAAAAATGTACACATGAGTATAGGTATTGCATATTTAATCATGCTTTACAAAGTAGTAAAATGAAGAGGTGTCATTAGTCATTACCCCAACGAAGAACCCAAATTTATTGTCAGGAATAAGCGAAAGCCCAAGATCTTGTTCAATTTTTTCAAGAAATGGCACAGTCCATCCTTCGAATAACGCTTCCCTCACGGTTTTACGGACAAACAGTGGTTCTTTGTATGCCGCAATGATTGTCTGGACCAACTCATTTACTGGCCAGCCCAGTTCTTGGACTTTTATCGCAGCAGCCTACAAAACATCAATTCAGTGTTGCTTGATAGTTTTTTTACTTATCTATAGTCAGTAAGTTAATTAGCTACGTACAACGAATGGCACGTTGATAACTGTGACGACATCCTCCATCGAGTTACCCCCAGACAGATCTTGTTCAAACTTGTACGTGATTAACTCCTTGTACGTAACCGTGTCGGTTATTTCATCATGACTAATATTTATCTTGGTTCGATTCTCGAGAAAGACGAAAGGTCCGATTTCCTGGAACACCGGCAGCCCGCCTAGCCGAACTGCTTCTGGGTTACTCACATTAAAAACATAGATTTTGAGGTAGACAGGGACGGGAGGTGACTTCCATGCCTCGTACAGCTCTGGATTTATGTCTTCTGAGATCGCGACTCTCTGTGAACACCGAATGATCGAAATAATTACTTTATTGTTTTAGGTTTTGTAAATCTTTTAATGCATAATACAAATTAAAACTTACGGATGAGATCTGATAACGGATGAACCACGGGACAACCACCCAGCCAAACACGAACGCGAGGAGCAGTATAAAAACAGTGAATAACGTGGGTAACACGAAACTATACGACTTTGTCTTTGTTTCGTCAAACTCATTATCAAAGGATCCTGGTAATTTGTCTAATAGCCCAGTGCTTAAACACTTCTCGTCTGGGGCAGTGTGATACCCCGAATTCGGCTCTTTGTGGTACACTGGCACGTTCACCATTTCAGTAGCAATTGAATTCTCGTAATTACCATCCGAACTCCTTTTTATTTTGGGATAATCTTCGATAAAAAAGTAAAACTGTTGGAAAACCTGGAGGAAAACAATAGAGATACGAACTGTTATTCCTAGTCCTACAACAGTACAAAAATTTCCCAAGGCCAGAGTTGTTTCATCACTTGAGTCACCGAAATAAATTCGTCAAGTCATTTTGCTTGTATGTCACAAGTTTTTTG
>VICI01003586.1:0-12910 GCA_019593645.1 Akabosia matsudoensis | reverse complement strand
ATGTCCAAATTATTATAACCGTCTGCAAAACTGCAAAAGTTCTCCCTCATAGATATGTTGATTGACTGTCGATGATGAACTTGAAGACGGAGGAACTGAACCGAAGCGTCTACTTGATTGACAACTAATCATCGGTTAGGTCGATTGTGTTAGTCAGGTCCCCTTAGTTACTCAAAAGCACCTGACAACAAAATTATTTATAAATATTCATCCAAATTTGACCCTCTTTCGTTTCCCTTCCGTTTGGTTTGGAAGTTTTAAAACGGGACTTCGTCACATTAGGATTAGAAATCCCTATGGCTTGGGTTTTCTGAAGGCAAGTCTTTGTGTATGTATTTTTACATTTCGCAGACGTGAGTTGCCGACTCGTGTGTTTTTTTGAACGATATCTCCTCCGAGCCAGTTCACGACTAAGTATTGATATCTTCAATATCATATGACTCCTCATTTTTACCTTCAAGTTATATACTCCCGTAAAATATATAAAAAGTTTAGTTTATACAGCGAACAGTGGGGTATATCTGGTATATCATAGAACTACTTTTTTTGTATTTTTCTTATTCTATTCTAAAGTAAAGTGTGTTGGTTGCCATTCCAGATTCCGTCCGTGTGCTGCATTTGGATATACCTAAGCACATTCAGTCGATGAAGATACGGCCGCCATACTACTGTGTGCTGTGGCAAGGAGTTGTGGATCGTCATTTTTCTAACAACATTTCCCTTTTCATCACTGTAAAAGTCTAAGTTTTAAAATGTTGAGCACACTTAGGCAACTCGGGGGTGGCCTCCTGAGGGCGTCCAAGACCTCTTTCATCGCTAACGAGGCATCCAGGGCGTCAACGGCCCTTCTCAGCCAGAAAGATTGTAAGTTGAAAATTTGCACACTTTATCAGAGGCGAGTTTTGTATAGCCGGCATATTGGGTGTTGTGGGGAATGTACATCGTTATAGGTGGTACTATGTTGATTTTGGGTATCAACTGGGCAGCCATATTAAAATACGCATTAACTATTAACGCGTGGAAACAACGGTATTAGCAAAGTGGCTAATAAAGATCCCTAAAATATATTGTCCTTTTTCCGAGTAATCTATGATCCGCCATTTTCATATGATCCATACACTTTCATGTGAATTTTATATGATCCTCTGAATAATTTCCTGAACATTTGGTACAAAGTTTATTTCTGAGGGTTTCGAATTCCCTCAATTTCCTCCGAATTTGGCGTTACAGGAAACAAGAGCAGCCCCTCTTTTCCAATCGCCTTTCGTAGTTTTTGTTTTAGTATTTCAAGCAATACTACAATAAGTATTTATTCCTCAATTTCCTCTCCTCTGAAGATTATTGCATATATCCTTCTATTCAAAACTTATCCTAATTTGCTTTAATGTAAGGATGTCTGGCTCCAATTTGCAGTAGCAAGTGAAAGAATTCAACCATTCAGCTCAGACAATACCGAAGGAATAAATAGAGTCCCAAGTAGTACGCTAAAACGCCCAAAACTTTCAAGTAGTGAAGTAAAAACCAAGACTAAAAGTATTAAAAGAGGGAACGAAGCTGTATGGAGGACAGGGAGGCTTACTGATGATTCTGAGCTTTATCAATCTCAAACTGGAAAGCAGTCAGGGCATATATCAAGAGACACGTTGGCAAAAGAACTGGACGAATTATTTTCCCCGTTGCTAAATCGTCCGACGAAATCCTCTCGCTTAAACAAATCTAACCTCGAGCTAAATGTATCTGCTCAATGTCCACCTAGAGCACTTTCCACCAGTACATCCACTGTAAGCTCTTCCGAATCTAATGCCTCGCCTCCGAATTCCAAACCCCCGAAACCCAGTAAAGAATCAGGTGGCTGCAATAATCTTACCGTTCAGTCTAAAGGTTTCAACACTGATTGCAAAATCGTCCTGATTAGCAAGATGGTGGATATTAGATGTGTTAAAAGATGAATGAAGTAAACGATTCTTAAGATTTCTATACTGACTTCGTGAACGAATTTTTACTTTTTCAGGGGGAAGGAGTGGTTATGCCGCAGCTGCTGTCAGGGGCAAAACCAACGGCAAGATCACCGCTGTCATTGGTGCCGTTGTAGACGTCCAGTTTGAAGACAACTTACCCCCCATTCTCAACGCTCTTGAAGTTTCCGACAGACAGCCAAAGTTGATCTTGGAAGTCGCTCAGCATTTGGGTAAAAAAATACTTTTCTTAAGGCTACATGTTCTATGATAGTCACCTATATCTCAGTCTTTGAATTTATATAAACAGGTGAAAATGTCGTCCGTACAATTGCTATGGATGGTACCGAAGGTCTCATTCGTGGACAAAAGGTCACGGATTTGGGCTCCCCAATTACCATCCCTGTCGGACCTGAAACATTAGGACGAATTATGAACGTTATTGGTGAGTTAATTGCGAAGAGTCTTGTACACCATGGGATTCTTGTAGACCATAAATAATCTGAGCAAATTACCTGAACATCTTAGGTGAACCAATTGACGAAAGAGGTCCAATCAACACCGATAAATTCGCCGCTATTCACGCTGAAGCTCCCGAGTTTACCGAGATGAGTGTCGAGCAAGAAATTCTGGTTACTGGAATCAAGGTCGTCGATCTGTTGGCTCCTTATGCTAAGGGTGGTAAAATTGGTAAGTTTTTGATTTCCAAACTGAAAATGGCATACTTTGTCCGAGTTATTAATGAAATAATAATGTAATGCAGGTTTGTTCGGTGGTGCTGGTGTCGGAAAAACCGTATTGATTATGGAACTTATTAACAACGTCGCCAAGGCCCATGGTGGTTACTCAGTGTTCGCCGGTGTCGGAGAAAGAACTCGCGAAGGAAACGATTTGTACAATGAAATGATTGAAGGTGGTGTCATTTCACTCAAGGACAAGAGTTCTAAGGTAAAAATCAGTACATCAGAGGCATTATCACCTTATTCTGGGCAGTTACCGAAGTCTAATATTTTCTAACAAATAGGTAGCGCTTGTCTACGGTCAAATGAACGAGCCCCCAGGCGCCCGTGCCCGTGTCGCGTTGACTGGATTGACTGTCGCTGAATACTTCCGTGATCAAGAAGGACAAGACGTGTTGCTTTTCATTGACAACATTTTCAGGTTTACTCAAGCTGGTTCTGAAGTGTCTGCTTTGCTTGGTCGTATTCCATCTGCTGTAGGATACCAACCAACTTTGGCCACTGACATGGGTCAAATGCAGGAAAGAATTACCACCACAAAGAAGGGATCCATTACATCCGTACAAGCTATTTACGTGCCCGCTGACGATTTGACCGATCCTGCCCCTGCAACAACATTCGCTCACTTGGACGCTACCACTGTATTGTCCAGAGCTATCGCTGAGTTGGGTATCTATCCTGCTGTAGATCCTCTTGATTCTACCTCCCGTATTATGGACCCCAACGTTATCGGAGCTGACCACTACGGTGTTGCTCGAGGAGTACAAAAGATCCTCCAGGACTACAAATCCCTGCAAGATATCATTGCCATTTTGGGTATGGACGAGTTGTCTGAAGAAGATAAGCTGACGGTCGCCCGTGCTCGTAAGATCCAAAGGTTCCTTTCCCAACCTTTCCAGGTCGCTGAGGTGTTTACTGGCCATCCAGGAAAATTAGTTCCACTCGAAGAAACGATAAGAGTAAGAATTCAATCTTGCGGTAACCGTTGTTCCTTTTGATTTGCAGTAATTGACATTCTCAATGTACGTTACAGGGATTCAAGAAGATTCTTGCTGGAGAACTCGATCATCTTCCAGAAATGGCTTTTTACATGGTCGGTCCCATCGAGGAAGTTTCCCAGAAGGCGGAACAGATGGCCGCATCTCAACAACAATAAGGAGACTTGGAAATCCTGTAATTCTTAGTAGAATATATAAATTATTGGCAATGTGACTCTTGTGAAAGTTTATCAATCGAAACTGTATTCCGGAGTAGGGGGTTTAATCCAAATTTCATTCAATCCGTAGAGCGTCTCGTGACGAAAATGCACTTAAGCTTTCAGAGGAGTCATCAGACGAATCCTGTTGTAGACATTTGTTGTAAGAAAATCTAATAAAGAAAAAATAGAAAACTTCATTCTTTCTTCAAGAGTTTATTTTCAAATTAATATCAATGTTCACCCTTGTCACTTAAAAAACATGTCAGACATACAAGTAGTCAAATTACAACAGTTATGATGAGATGTGTCTACGGATAATTGTGTGGTTAGGAGTCTTATCTTTCTTATCATTTGTCATTGTTCATGTATGCCAAGAAACTCATCTTATGTAATTTACGCAAAACGAATAAAACTGGGAAGCTGTTTCCAAATTATTCATTGACCACTAGGATTCGTTTCTGTCGAAAGATTAAAATTTTTCTACTAATTAAATATCTTAATAATCTGGTTCCACTCGGTCGTCATTATTAAATGATGAAGATAGGAATTCCAACGAGTGTTTATTCAAAAAACGTAGCTTCCCTAACGGTTTTTAATTCCAACGAGTGTTTATTCAAAAAACGTAGCTTCCCTAACGTTTTTTGAATAAACACTCGTTGGAATTCCTATCTTCATCATTTAATAATTAAATGTCTGCAAATTTCAGGAATTGCTTGATGTGAAAGGGTCATAATAATAACCTTGCATTGGAAGCTAGGCTTGCAAGTGAGTACCTGCGCAAATTACATAACGGCATGTTTAAAAATACAATGCAGCGACAAGATTTCTCGAACAATACAGTCGTAAAGATACAGTTCAATACAAAATAATTTTTTCCATTGTTATCATTTAGGATTAAATAGTTTATAGGCTCGCTCGTCGTGTAGTGTAGTATGTAGTAGTGATTCCTTTTTTCGCCATAAACGTAACGGTAAATGAGACGAAGTTGGCCATTTTCACCTATGCATTCACAATGTTAAGTAAACTGCGATCAGTTTTAGCATGAAATACAATTACATACTTGGTTCATAGCGTGTCGCTGTTTGTTAAAGAGTTTAGCCACCTACAAAGCTGCTAACCAAACTGCTAAACTGCGTCAACATTATCTTTCTGTGGTGCTATGTCGTGTGACGGAATTTTTGATTTTTTTTTCTCTTCCTTTTCTACACTGACTGTACAGACCTCTAGTATCGGGGTTAGCTGTTTTGTGTGTAGAAGTTGTTGCAACTGCAAAGTAGACAAGTTGTGAGTGATGTTCTCATTTTTCTCAAGTTTTGCATGGGCTGCTCTACTGTTGCATTGCAAAAGGGATTTGGGTGAACTGAAAGTAAAAATCTGATGTGAAATTGTGAAGTGTGTGTCTGTGCAAGAACAACAGGCTGTGCTCTCCGTCATAGTTGTAAGTAAACGAAGTAAGAGCGCAATAAATAAAAAAGTCTTTTTTTTTTAACAATATGGTTTTATTCCTGTGAGCGAGAGTTAAATCAGGGCCACAATTAAACCGAGGTTAATTTTGTTTGGATGATGGATTTGTTGTTTTCCTGTTGACCGACGGGTTTACCAGCCAGGTAAAGGCTTGACGGGATTGATTGGTGGTTGGTGGGTGACGAGAAAAGTCTTTGAGACCGAAATTGGTGACGAAACTGAATAGACGTGTAAGTTAAAGCTCAATTGTCGGTGGTGTACAAAAGTCCTGGTGTTATTATAAGGTATAGTTTAAACTCATCATCTTTGTTTCAGGTATCCAGTTGAATTCCAATTGCAGCTTTCAAAAGTGGCCGAGGATGTCAGATACTTGGCGGTGATGTGATGTGGACGAAAGCGTGAACGCGTGTTCTGGATATTATTTTTAAATACGAACGACTATCACCCGAAGAGCCATAATATCAGTCAAGATGTACAACACGTTGAATGGAGTAAATGTTGCGGAAAAGTTGGGGTTAGGGCCTGAAATTAGAGAGTTGAAGTTTGGCTCAAGCTTTACCTCAGGTGGGCGAGGGTCACAGCAAGGCTCATTCCATACTGTCAGGTAACTTAGTCAATTATGAACTACAAGCTCGTGAAGTGATTAACCTGATTGATATAATTGATAAAAATGATATATTATTCATTGCAGATATGACTTCAAACCAGCTAGTGTGGATACTTCGAAACCAGCCACCTTAGATGTTGGTCCGAGTAATCAAATCACTATTTCAATGCCCAATGTAGATGCAAATGCAACCACGGTATTTAAAGGTGCTAGAAAACCGTACGCAAAAGAATGCGTGCTAATTATAGATCAAGACACGGGAGAAGTAATTCTGGAGAAGCTCACACACAACATTCAAGTAAAACGAACAAGGTAATGTAGCAAGAAATGAAGAGAGATGGTGTAATTTTTGTGAAAATTATGAGCTCCATACTTATTTTCCCCACAGAGAGGAAGGCGGAAGTAAAAAGTCGAGTGCTATGACTCTTCCTGTCGCTCCACCCCCTGTTGAAATGAAGAAGACTCTACCTCCTCCTTCCTTCAGTAAAGCCGATCCTAAGTTGAACAGTCGGGAGGAATCTAAAAAGGCAGGACCTTCAAACTTTCCGACAAAACCAATGCCTCCGCTTCAACAGCATCATCAGCAGCCAAATCCATCGAAACGGGGAAGCAATAACACTCCCATGCCAGCTCATTCACATCAACCAAGACATTCGCCGAAAGGCCCTTCGCCTGGACGCATAACTTCACCTCCAGTGTCTTTGTCACCATCCGCCGGGTCACAGGACTCTCGACATGGAAAGGCACAGGCACAGCCAAATCATTTTTCATTGACAGACTTGGACAGTTTGCTGAGTAACCCTCCAGCACCACCTCCGACCGTACCCAAACCAAGCATGGACAAGCCGATTCCGAAAGAAACAAGCATCCATAGTGTCCCGTTGCCGAAACCCAGCCCTGGAGCGTCTAGTGGAGCTGGAAATCCAAAAGACATGTCTTTATCAGAATCTTCAAGTGGGGACGATAGCAGTAGCAGCTCAAGCAGTGATGACGACGACGATGACAGCAGCGATATGGAAGAGGTACCTGACAAACTGCCTATTCCACCTGTGCAAGAGAGTAGTCTTCCGCCACTCCCGCCAGTTGTGAATACTTCTAATCGTGGTAGACCCCCAATACCTGCAGTTGCCCCGTCAATGCCATCAGATCTACTACTTGATTTACAATTGTCGGAGTCAGGCTCGGATTCAGACTAAATCCAACTATTTGGAATGAACTAAAAGCGCAGTAGATACTTACATTCTATGTTATATTTGGGGACGATTTTTAAATCGTCGCATGTTTGTATCAATTCACGTAATAACTTTTTTCCCAACGAATGAGGATTCGGGATATTCATTTGGGAATTTCAATTCAGAATGTGTTTTTTGGAATATTTTTCGATGTTTTGATTTAATGCATGAATACACAATATGCATGCTATATACAGGCTTTTGATTTGTATTCATATTCATATCTCATACTTGAACTGTCCAACATAGCAAAACTTTAACAGGAAGAAAGACAAAGAATGAAAGTGTGAATTGTATACTCAACGTATTTTTCAAACCTTTTCCAATAAAGTACTCAGTAATCATAACTGAACTGAATCGATTTAAGTATTTTCATATGTTTTCGATAAGAATTGTGCAATGTCCTTCTACCCCGTTGATTACAGTCGCTGCGCTGGTTAAAATGGACGAACTTTAAGAAGCAGCGGTATGCATAAGAGTTCCAGGTAAAAACTACATCACCCAACCGTAAACTGTCTTACGCCTCTTTTTCGTGTATATTTGTCTATTAATTAAGACTGTAAATAAGTTCTATGTAAACAAAGGCGTAATCCATATCGCTCGACCCATTTCCGGAAGAAACGAACGATTTTGAAAAGATCTCAAGGACACCGTTGAGTTCGTCACGATCCAATGACTCTCCGAATGGGTGTCAAAAAGTTCGAAAATGTGAGCGATAACATGAATATTTATCTGCCCATTGTTATGTTCGGGAACAAAATTTAAGGGACAACATAACGAACTACAGGGAGATTTTTATGATGATATGAAGACATTAATAATTATTAATTTGCTACTATTGTACTATCGATACGAAGCGTTTCATACATGTCACATGTACTCCCCGTAATCATCGGCTAGATGCATTTCGCAATACAAACGTTTCAAAATTCGCAGCTAAATGGATATTTAAT
The DNA here is from genome assembly GCA_019593645.1 of Akabosia matsudoensis. Classification (NCBI taxonomy): domain Eukaryota; kingdom Metazoa; phylum Arthropoda; class Collembola; order Entomobryomorpha; family Paronellidae; genus Akabosia; species Akabosia matsudoensis. The sequence goes on along the minus strand of VICI01003586.1, from coordinate 4,761 downwards.
TTCTCGCTTGTCAGTCACTTTGAATTGTTTTTTGTTTATTTTAATCTATCCATATTGTGTCAGAAATAAGGCCAACTTCACGTCAAAGCTGTCATTTCTAGCGAAATGTGTTCATGACAAATTAGCTGTTTCAACCGTTTCTCTGCAAAATATGAAATATTATGTTCATTTTTACTTGGCTTCAATTATTTATGGCATGTTTTTTATGTTATATGCAGGTGTTCAGTTACAGGTGTACTTTGTGCTTAACAGGCCGCTCAACACCCTACTGCGGCGAAATTAACGTAAAAAAATAATGCAAACATTTTTTACGCAATTTTTAGATGAGATTGTCACATGAGTCTTCCCAATTCATTCATCAACCTAGGATTATATTTCTTCTAAATTGCAGCCACAAGGATTAATACGTTATAGACTTGTGCAGACATCTCACTTTCCTGCTCATGACACCAAGTCTTTAAACAGTTGAAGGCTTTAAAAATTTTCCTTTTCAACTGATATGAACATGATGTGATGAAATCGAAAGCAACTTCTTTACGCTCATTTTATCACAGATCTCACAAAATACACTAACGTGATAAAGATGAGGGTGGAAATGGATATGTAGGGGAATGTAATACGCTTGTTTCAACAAATGAGATGTTTTCAAAGCCGCTCGCTCATAAGCTGCCCCGCGTTCCTCCCTTCTTTTGGGCAAGATTACGTCTTAAAAGATTTCTTTTCATGAAATGACATTTTTAAGTCGAAAGACATTTACCTCCGCTCAAAATTCGTATTAATTTTGCCAGCTTTACGCACTTTGAAATATTACCGAGTACAGATTTTTTTTTGTACTATTTGTACAAAATAGATATAATTTTCTACTTACAACTTAGAAAGCTTCGTAAGTCATTATAGCATCCCTTTGCCGTAGCAAAACATCCTTGTTTCAACATTTTTGGCTTCCTTCCTCAAACGCGACATAAACATTTCTTATAAGCCAACACCATCACTCAAAGTAAATGGTTGTGCCAGGGATGGGCATCTTTTCCCTGGGATTTCAAGACCCTACATGGGAATGTATTTTTTTCTTCTTCTATTTCTAAATGTTTCTCTGATACAATCGCCGGCTTGCGCAGAGACATTCTAAAAGTTTGAAAATTTCAGTTTGGAGAGAAAAAATGGATGCCAANCCCTACATGGGAATGTATTTTTTTCTTCTTCTATTTCTAAATGTTTCTCTGATACAATCGCCGGCTTGCGCAGAGACATTCTAAAAGTTTGAAAATTTCAGTTTGGAGAGAAAAAATGGATGCCAAACAATGGTGTGAATGTTTGGAGGAGGTTAGCAGATAAGAAAATATTTTGTATGTCAGTATCATTTTGTTGTAGGGTATTAATGGAATGACCGAAAAGGGAAGAAAATATTTCTTTCCCTTTTTTTGTAGTTTTTGAGTCTGACTTATTTTGCATTTTTGTATGAACATGTAACATGCGATGAGACTTTTGTTACCGTTGAACAATTTTAGCACAATAGCACTTGACATACCTGCATTATCCATACTTCAGACTTAGGAGTGTCATTGCATTTTGATATCTAAATTTGATAGTAATATCGTTAAACAGGTCGTTTCATGGGGCAATGGAGTTATGATATAGTATGCATATAGCTTTTGGAGTTTTATGTTCCTGAGATGTAATTGGATTTCTAGGATTGTGATTATCATTAGATCATAGATTTGGAATGTTGAAATTAGTCAGGTTCAAAGACATTTCGAACACTCGTTTGTGAATACTGGCTTTACGAAGTTGAAAAAAACAGCAATCCACACAATAATGCAATCGTGGTTGGTGGTATATTATGATTATCGTATTACGTGATTGGCTACAAACTGAGCTTACCTGAGATAACTACATAAAATCCAAATTTTCGATATTGGAAGTGCCATACCGCGTCACGATTTTCTAATGGAGATGAATGGTCATTTCTTTGAATTGTAACATGACATATTCTTTTCGAAAGGCAACGTGCAGCATAAAAATGGTTTCAAATTAAGCTCTTTGGTACTTCTTTTAACACTCCTTCATCATTTTTCTTCCTAACTTTTCGGGTTGCAAAATCAAAGTTTTTCCGGGCTTGGCTTTGAGCTGTTTTTTCTCAAGTGGACTATAAAGGGTTAAAATGATCAGTATAAATCTTAATATGAGGATGTGTGACAATTGATTGTTGTATGCGTTCATTGGCTTGCTGTTTCATATTCGTGGCGAAGAAAAATCGGTAGTAAAATCAGAATATTACGTCTCATCAGCATGAGATGCAGTAAACAGCTTTTTTTTTCAATTATCATGACTCATACCGATAAAAAAATACCCGTTTGGGGTTTTTGTAAAGCCTATTGCATAGAAATATGTACGTAAAGAACAACTGCAATAATATGTCAACATTGAAGAAAAAGGATTGGCTAAAACGCAATATTTTTAAAGACGCTGAATGAATAATCATGTCCGAAGAGTAACTTCTGCTAAAGTCATAACACTTTAAGGAGGGAAAATAGTAGAGAGAGACCAAAGAATTCTTATATCTTCAAAGAAGATCTCGTAGATAGCCACGCGGGATGCAGTTCTTATTATTGGTCCCTACCACATAAAATTCCAAAACCAAAAGGTTTCAAAGAAGGTAAATTTTCTTATCTTTTACATCTTGCACAGAAAAGTCCATTATTCTTTTCGTTGTTTCGCCAACCTGCAGCATTGATGTTATTACTTTTTAGACTCCAATTCATTACAACCGTCTGTACAAATTTTTATTACATTATTCGCCGTACGACAAACAAATCCACTGCGGATTGACTTTACATATTAGCTTAAAACTTTTTCTTCCTTTTTTTATTTACAAAAATTAATGTGTTTAGATTTTCAGAGGAAGCAAATTTTATTCCTATTCCTACGATTGAAGATGGCTATTCAGTGTTATAAGAACCTCTTTGACCCTACCCGCTGCGACTTGGCACTCAATTTTTATCCGACTGAAATCCGCACAGTTGCATATAATGTCATGTAAAATTTGTAAAGCGAATTAAAACTCTTGCCTTGTATTTCACCTTCGCGTTTTTTCCTCAAACCCTTCTTTCCTCCTGAATATGCATCTAAAATTGAATGTTCCATAGTCGCATTCCATTCACACCAGTTTGTTTTGATTCATTGTTCATTTTAAAACTTTTCTTCCTTTTCAATGCGCATCATCACATTAAAGAAGAAGAAACGACATGATGTGAGTTGTTCTCAACCCATAACAATAATACTCACATTATTTACTCGGCCGACAATCTGGTTGTATCTCAAGTAGCGAAATATATGTACGCATATAGCTCACACACGAAATACAGGGCCGTGTCTGTATATTTTTAGTTACATCATTAAACACCACCATCTCCTTAATACTATTAAAGATCGCCTGTGTGCATGTGTAAGCCCAGAGTTAGCTGCACTTGCGGACACCAGCATACGCCCAACAGTTTTACAAGGACATTAAGATTTACGTTGAATGAAGTAAGAATGAAAAGTATTATTGTTAGCAACTCGCTCGCATAACTTCTTGTGTGATGCTTCTTCCCTTGTTCCATCAACCTGACTGAAACACACAGATTCTCACTCTACGTCTTGTGCGTCTAGACCTTGCATTTTCATGCTTCAAATTCGCCTTTAATTTTTTTGGGCTTGTTTTTTTTCTCAGTTAAAAACAGATATGCTTCTCTATATCCCATTCTCACCATGAGCTCCATGCTTTGAAAACAACAATCTTTTGTAGATTCCCAGCTCCTGACATAGTCAGAGCCAAAGACATCAGAACATAAAAATGCTTGCGCTCTATTCTCCAGTTAAAATTTTCAACCGGAGAGAGAGAGCGGAGGAGGAGGAGGAATGGACAGACTCGTTCACTCAGAGTATCACACAAAAATGCCAACAGACTTGTACACACACACACAAACAGCCGTAAAACTGGATAAATGTATCTTGATGTACTAGATTTACTGATTGAAGCTGTTGTGTCGTGAGCGACTACAAAAATTTCTGTTGAATATATTTTTTTTATATGGGTCGTAAGCAGTTTTTACTCTCGCTAGCTACCCCAAAACACTCAACGCGTTGTTGTCAATTTTTCATACAACTTTTCTGAACCAGTTGACTCTGCGAGCGACACGAGTGTTCATCGCCAGCCAGAGGATGTATTTAACACGCTGTGCAACTACATATAAAAAAAGACGACTTTTTTTGAGTTTGATAGTTCGCTCGTTCCAAATCGTTGCATTTTAAACACTACATAACAGTCTTATTGTGGAGGCAAAGAGTGAAGAAGCAACAAGTACAAGATTTTTATGTGTTGTTGTTTGGAAGTTACAAAACATGAGACATCTACATGAAGAAGACCAAGAGTTTTATGTGTCGTCGTCGTCAGAAAACCTTTCGGCTTGATAGAGTAATAGCAACCATGTAAGACAGTTTGTTTTTTGCATAGTTTTCAATAGTCATATAGCTTTTTAGTGTAGAAATTTAGTTACGTTGTAAAACTTAAATGGTTGGCTACTCTGTCCCAATTGTTTTGCCTGCATGAGTGTATGCGTTGAGCAAGCCCCGTTTCATGGAAAATGATGACTTCTGACTGCGAGCAGGGAACTATTGTGTGCAAGTTTTCTGTGGGTAGATATCAAACCAATCATTAAAAGTCATTTTGCTGGAGACTTTTGTGAAGCAGATTAGTATGAAATGTGAGCAAAAGTGACA
>VICI01003585.1:0-12911 GCA_019593645.1 Akabosia matsudoensis | reverse complement strand
CTGTCCGTGTGCGCTCTACAGGCCGTACCTTTTGGCCGATTTCCACCAAACCTGGCAGAGGGATACTTTGGACCCTAAGGAAGATCCCTATTGATTTTGAGCCAAATCGGTTGACTTTAAGGCCGAGGTCAAGGGTCAACTTTTTTCTTTGATATTTTGATATGGCATGCGAGGTATCATTTGAAAGCCCTTATAGAGAACAGACTAACGGTGTGGTTGTTTTGGATTTTTGGCAAAACTGTATATGCGGCATCAAAGGTCAAAGTTTTGCTCTCGGACGGACGACTTTCTGGTTTGTGCATTGAAAAGTGGAGAGTGACATATCATTAGAAAGCTCTCAACTAGGGCTACTCAATGCAGTCTCTTTTCCTTAGATTTTTGCTAAGTTGTTTTCCTTGTTTTTTTTTCTAAGCTTTTTCTTTAGCTTTTAGGCTAAGCTTTTTCCTTAGCTTTTAGGCTAAGACTAAGCTTTTAGGCTAAGGCTGGACTCTTTCTGTTCAGCTACGTCTTTATAGCTTTAAAAGCTTTTATTCTATAGCAAACGAAATAAAAAGTAAGATGCTCGTTAGTATCCTATGATTTATATAGGTACATGCTTTGCACCAAACGTGAACGTTAAGGTTTTAATGCTTGTAAAAATAAATATACATATATATCAAACGAGCAACAGTTTAAAAATATCGTAACAAACCGCTTTAACAATTAGATGCATTGAAGGTATGACAAGGAACCGAGTTCAACAGTTACCTCAAAGTCAATCCATACTTCAGTTGAGTGACAAGGTCACTGAACATACTGCCATACGTGTTGTACAACTACTAACTTGTACAAACTAAGTATAAACTAATGTACACCTCTTTCACTCTCAACATGCATAATAGTTAACATAATACTTACAATTAAAGCATAATATAAAAACGCATAAAATTAGTCAGTGAAACTTAATAACTGAAAGATAACATTATAACAATCAATCCTAATATAAAACCTGTAACAGGCCAGCTCGAATAAAGATGAAAGACAATGCTTCTATAATTTACTATTTACCATGATACATTGGGTACAATCTGCCAGGTCTCATGTAATCCCTAGAGGGTCTGAAATTGACACCAGTGATAGGAACATTTACATCTGGCATGATTTTAATTGGCCTTACTAGTGGTCTGTAAGCATGGGGCCTTCTCATTGGCACACTTTCATGATGATGATGCTGTTGATGATGGTATTGAGCTATTTGTGATCCGTACTGAAGGGGTGATCCTCCCCCTATGTTTCCATAAAAGTGCTGACTTGCTTGTGCTTGTGGAGTGTCGAAGCCATACATTATTGACGGAGAAAACGGAGATTCGTCAATGGAAGTTATCTTTTCTGGTGGTTCCTCGGCTGAGTTATCCTTGTCGTCGCCATTTTTCTTTTCTGAAGACTTGTCGTCTTTGTCCTCGGAGGAGTCACGTTTTTCAGCAGAACGATCCTTGTCCTTCTTGTCATCATCGTCATTGCCGCCCTTGATCCCCCCGAGAGGCTTGCCACTGTTCGTACTCTGATTTTTCTTTGGGGGATTCTGATACGGTCTCTTGGTATCATCGTCCTCATCTCCATCATGTACAAATGTGTCAACTGCCAAAGGCGGATGCTTGGGTACTCTCGCATTGAATGCAACGTTTTCAAGCTCATCATCCTCCTCCCCGTCGCTTTTAGCCCGTTTTGACGTCCTATGAACATACTTGCCAGCAGGACGACGTCTTTTGTACGGTGGCGTGTCTATGAACTCATCTCCGAACAGATTAATGGGCTTGCCGATTTGTCCGTTGAGCTGAGAAAACTCTCGATCAAAGCTACTAGTGGGAACACCATACACACTGATGACACCGGGTGGGAGTGTCGGTGCAGGCCCGGTTGGTTTTTTAGCTGGTTGAGGACGCACGGCGATCTTAACATTTGGTTGATTTGTTTGAGCTCCTTGAATTTTTTGGTGATCATTGCTATTCTGGATGGTAATTCTGACCTTCGTCTTTACTTTTTTCTGTGAGTCGTCATCAGAATCATCTTCTTCGTTGCTTTCATCATCCTCCTCCTCTTCGTTGCTACCTGTGTCATCTTCAGCCTCATCATCATCCTCGTATTCTTGAGAATCTCTACGTCCCAAATCCTCCTCTTCGGATTCTTCGCTGTCCCCTTCATCATCTTGCTCCTCGTCGGACTCCTCCTTGCTAGTTTCCTTTTTCGGACTTTCAGTAGTAGATGTTGTCGTTGTCGGGAACTGCTTTTTTCTTACATCTTGGCCATATTGATTTAAATTGCCATTTTGAGGATTTGGATTTGGGCGTTTTTCATAAACCGTGTATTGATCCTCATCTTCGTTAAAGCTATTGGGTACTGACGGATTTTTCAAGTCTGTTTGAATCTTGGATGGAGTAATTTTAGGGCTATTGTCTACAAAATAGGCCTGTTGGCTTGTTCCAGGGTCATCGTTGTTCAATATAACTAAACCGCCGCCTTTCGTTTGGCTTCCTGGAGGAGTCTTCTTTGACTTCAATTGACGTGCCGTTCTTGAGGTTGGTGTTAAAAAATTTGATCACTTCAGTAGTCAGTGGACATGTTTGTAGAACTTCTTGTGCAACTTGTGTGAACTGACGGCACTGTCTGGGCTCTCGCATACTTCGTGCCACCTTTTCAGCAATCTTCAATTTTTTGGCTTCATTTTGGACCTGTGATAGAAAATGGTTGGTTGTAAATACAAGAAGACTTTATAAGACAAGAAATATGCGTATAAAATAATTACCAGCTTCATTTGTTTCAACTTGGTTTGAATGTACTTATCGTTCGTCAAATTCTTCAGAGCAATTTTCATTCTTGGCTGTCGCATGCTTCGGCCCCTTCGAATCATGTCAAACTCTGATGGACTTAATTGAATGTCGCCGACGAGTTCTTCCAGGGTCACCCTGTGGATGGATGACTCTTCTTCGTGCTCCTGGTCATGATACTTCTGTACGTAAAAGTCAATTTTCGTTAAGCAAGGAGAGCCTATGCATCAGAAAACATTATTTTCGAAAACCTATTAGCCATAATACCTGATTGTAATCATCTTCATCATCTTGATCATCTTTTCCCGTCTTAAGGGGAATCGAAAAAGGCATATCAACAGGTTTCAAAGTGGCAGAGCCAATCATTGAAGTGCTCATGAATGTGCTTGTAAACAAATTAGACGATGGTGTTACATATTCCCCCAGTCTGTCCATGTTGCTACTTGCACTGGGTCTCCTGTGAGGGACCATGTCTCCAGAAGTTGTCAGCTCTAAATTGCTAACTGGTTTGGGTCGTGGAGTTTTGACTTGTTGCGCGACAGCTTTAGAACTTGATTCAGTTGGTAACGTTGCTGGTTGTGGAGAGGAAGATGGGGTCTTGAGTACATCTTTTGTCGTGGTTGGAGTCCTGGTCGTATACTTCTTCTTTGGCTGCTCATTTACTGGACTTTTCCTGAAAACATCGTCTTCTTCGTCGTCGTCATCTTCATCGCTGTCACCTCCGTCCTCATCATCTTGTTTCTCTTCCTTCTTTTTCTTTTCAGCCTCTTCAGCTTCATACGCCTTCTTATTAACCTCGTCAATCTCATTGATTTCGTCTCTCACCGTGTCGATTGTGAAACTGAAACAACAAAAATTTTGCATGAGACGATACCACTTTCAACAAAATCGCCGCTTGTGACGGATTTACCAGAATCACCGAAGCCACAAACGCAACGAACTTCATTTACGCCCAAAGCTCTTTGGTTGGTCCATGTGAAAGTAAATGCCTAATTATTAATACATGGCCATTTTGATGTCATATATTAACCATATACTCTTTCATATGTCACACAATTATGGAATAGGGATCACCAAGCCTAAACTGATAACCAACAAGTTTCTGTTCTGAGTCTGTTATGCGAAAGTGTGCTTTGCTATTGCCAAAATAAAGGCTGCGCGTAAAGTCTGAACTACTACTACTGGTCTTGCAGTGTATCTTCTTGTAAGGAAGGTGCATGTGCCTATCATGACACCCAAATTTCTTTGTGCTTCATTAAACCTGAAAGATTTATTTTAAAAACACGCCTAATCTGAAAACAGCATGAGAATTGAAAAAGAGTGCAACATGTTACTCATGAGAAGCATATAAAAAGTTGGACGTGATTAAAGGCAAAGAATCTCGTTGATTGTATTAACTTAGTCTTATCAGTGAAGATTTCATATACTTCAGAATAGTGCAAAACCCAATCGTATTACAGTCAAGTACAGGTAGTAAATAAATTCTACGCGTATTCATATTCTTCTTTGCAAATTTAGGTAGAGAACAAGAACGACTTTTGGATAGGGTTTACCTGCACCTTGTTCCTCTTGTTTGCAATTTGCAAGAAAAAAAAAAACTTTCCTCTTCAATATTTGTCGACAGATTGAAAGCAGTTTTATATTGGGTGAGCATGTCTGAACCGTAAATGGCCAATCATATGCCAATCCAACACTGTGACAATATATTATACAATTTCATGCTGTGATTAGACTGAAATATTAGAAAAACAAGTCTTAAAGTACAATCAGACAGACTTGCACTAACTTTCATTTGATTGCTTGTCTACATGACACAAACATATGTGTGTGTGTTAATAACTTATGTTTGACAGCGATCCTATCAAGAACTTCTTGAAAAGCATAACGTACGAAAACGGAAGTGCGAGTCCAATATGACATGACATGGTGATATAGATTAGCAAGAGTGATGAAAGCAAAGTGTGGGAGTATCGGCAATAAATGAAACACAAAAACATTAAACAAGCTCTCGTGCTTGAGCTTACTATGCATGACGGTCTACCTGTGTTTTGTACAACATCGGTTAAAAGTTCTGCTTCGTTGAATAGTCAAAAAATCTAAGTCCTGATCATTGCATGTTTTCAGTATCATAACTCGTTTGATAATAAATAAGGATGTAATTAATCTGCATCTCTGTAATTTATGCAACTACTGACGGCTTAAACCGAGACAAAACATAGCTGATGTATGTAACATCATTGGAAAACCACATAGCTCTTGTATGCGGATCTGCCACACTTCCGATTATTGACTATAAATGACTCAAAAACCCATGTGAAATAATATTACTTGACAACTTACTCGAAAATATTGAAGAACTCTTTGATCAGGTACGCAGTATCAGACACAAGGGTATTCTGCTGTTGTTTGGGTTTCGGTTTTGAGGAAGTTCCGCAAAGAATCTTTGCCAAACAGTTGTCTTCCGTTTCCCTCACAAGTTCTTGACGCAACCGGTTCTGTTTTTGCATTGGAGTCAAAATTTCCAAATCTTGAGATGTCGGAGACTTTTCCTCGTTGAATGATGAGAAGCTCGTTTTAGAGTTTTGCCTGGATCTGAGCTGCTTTCCATTTTTTTGTTTTTTAATCCCGGACTGTTGCACTTGCTTAGTACCCACATTTGTCTTAGTTTGTGCAACTTTCTTCGCCAATTTACCCGCTGCTGGTGTCGATTTCGAAACGGATGTGCGGAGACGACTTGACCCTTGAGTAGGCTTTACCACCTTTTTTGGGGCTGGCTGGGGACTAGCTTTTATCTTAGTTTCTTTCGCAGCAGGAGTTTTCTTGCTTTTAAGACTTCTCGTTTTTTCAGCTTGGCTGGTTAGGGATTTCGCTGAGTGTGTGGGTTTTGAATTCACTGCAGCACGAATGGAATCGATTGTTTTCTGGTCTAAAAATGGAATAAATTTGTGTTAGTTGCCAATTCTTATTATATTCATTCATGAAACGTATGCTTCCGTATTTTCATTCATATAATCATCTCTCATATGCATTTAACGTCTTGTGCTTACCTGGAAGTAATCTCCTAATCATGCTCAGTATGGACGGCTTTTGAATGGAGTTAGTCAACGGTTTAGTAAGCTCGTTCTTCTTTTCCTCAGCATTCTTTGGCTCAGCCAGTACGTTTCCAACCAACAAAACTATGGCTATCCCTGCCACAACGTGCAGGGCTGCTGGAATCCTCATTTTGCACAACACGCTGCCTAAAGACAGCGTAAAATTCACTCTCACACTTTTTAGCAGAAGGTGATCTCCCACAAAATACCGCTGTAAGCTCAAAGAACAAGTTGTGACTATCTTAGAGTGACACTTCGTTTTGCCAATATATTATCCTTCATCTAACACAGTCCTCACGAACAAAAAAAAAATTAGCAAGACTTCTATTAAGCTCCCAGCCTCACTTTATCATAAACATCGGCCGCTACCACACAGTAGTTCATTCTTGAAACCTGTAAATACAAAAGTAACCCTCAAATTGAAGCCACAATCAAACATCAACAATAATCATAATAACAATGCAACAGGCTAAAAACTGGTAGTGAACTTGAAAAATGATAATTTCATTTTATGCAAAACACGAAAATCTGCTAGACCTACAAAAATGACTTACAAAAATGCGTATATTGAAAAACAAAAAACAGTTTAGCCGCACATGTTTGCAAAAAAAGTCAGTTAAGGCCGGATTACACACCTTTCCCTCTCAACATCAGCGCAGCGTCAACCTCAAACGCCTCTCAGCAGCCTACTCACAACACAAACCCTCCAAGTTTATGTCTGCTCGGTGCTTGAGCAGACAAAGCTCATAATCGGCAAGCAACGAAATGGCAACTGCAAGCGAATCAACACAAACTGGCCAAACTAAGGAGGTCATACCCTCAGAACAGCTTCACTTTTCAAGTTTGCCTTCCTCTTATCAAATTTGAACGAAGTTGAGAGGAAATTTAGGAGAAAGATTGTTCATGAAGGTGACCAACTATAATACTCATAATGTAAACGAAATCGCAGTATAATGGCTATTTTATCAATTTTCTTTCGCTGCAACGCGTTTTTTCATATTTGGTAGGGATATACATATGAAGCGGAAATAAATCGGTGAACGTTGTTATCGGCAAGCTTGTTTAAGCCCAAAACTTCATACACTCTCCATTTAAATTAGGGGGTAAACGTCTTGAGCAGACAAAGCTCATAATCGACAAGCAACGAAATGGCAACTGCAAGCGAATCAACACAAGCTGGCCAAACTAAGGAGGTCATACCCTCAGAACAGCTTCACTTTTCAAGTTTGTCTTCCTCTTATCAAATTTGAACGAAGTTGCGAGGAAATTTAGGAGAAAGATTGTTCATAAAGGTGACCAGCTATAATACTCGTAATGTAAACGGAATCGCAGTATAATGGCTATTTTATCAATTTTCTTTTGCTGCTACGCGTTTTTGCATATTTGGTAGGGATATACATATGAAGCGGAAACAAATCGGTGAACGTTGTTATCGGTAAGCTTGTTTAAGCCCAAAACTTCATACACTCTCCATTAAAATTAGGGGGTAAACGATTGAACAGTATACCGGTAACATTGCCGTTTTCGCCAAAATGGGTTTGTTTATTGATGACAGGAATTCCTATATTTTATCTGATTGTGGAGGGGGATGCAGTATCTCAAAAAGTTTTTCTTTCGATACATAGTACTTAGGTATGCAGACAGGGAGGGATGGTCCTTAACAAAGTAATTTTCTTGGTTAATGTCACATGATAATTTAAAATGGTGCAGTTAACTTGTTTTAGCGAGTTTAATGTGTGACAAGATTTAATAATGAATCAAAAATAAATGCTGCTCACGGGGAAAAATGAGCTTATTTTCAAATACCAATATATTTTTTCTTTTGAAACTTAAGTGAACAAAGATGGAGTCCGCGCGAGGAAAACTTATTATAGGTTCCTCGTGAATTACAACTGCCGGCAGATTTCTGGGTGGAGATGGGTGAAATTTTAAAAAACGATTCTGATGACAGTCCCAGACCTAACATAAACAGTTAATTAAAGCATGTTTAACATGAAAAACAGAGCTCGTAAATTGTTTTGTTGCCGTCGCTTGTTTAAAGAATAATTTTATCGCAGTACGACTTAACACGACCGCGACCTGAACTTAAAATATGTCTTTATACGGCATCGGGGGAAACATTTTTTGTTACCCATACACGTTCTTATAGTTTGCTTACAAGCGAACATGCTCGTTATAAAATGTATTGAGAAGTTTGGTACAATTAAGCTATCATCTTCCTCCTTTCCCTTTCCTTCTTTAAAATATGGAAAGGGTTGATATTTTATATAAAAAACGAACTTATGTATGTTTGTGCTAACTCTCTTTTTCAATTTAAGTGTCAGATGCAATTTGCATAAGGAAAAAAACTGAAGCCTGCCAAGATTTTAAAATGTTATGCCACCAACTAAGATGACCAACAAAAATTGAACTGAAAAGTGCATATTATACACGAAAATGTTTATTCTTGGGATGTTTTAGAACGTATTTTATTGGTTACCATTTCTCCTGTCTGTTTTATTGTTATTACCTGGTTATTACGTTTTTTTGGTCCCTTCACTTTTTATCGCGCATTTATCATTGAATTTTTTGTTGGTTCCTTAAACAGAGAAATGGAAATCATAATAAAAACGCAGTTTTCAAGTCATACCTTAAAGCTATTTCCGTTCTGTTTGGTTTGAAGGCAACGGTATAATGACAATTGAAAGATGAATGTTGACGAGAATCCATGTAATATTTTTATAAAACTTTGGCATACGAGATGGTCTCTGATGAACAGAAAACTAATTCTTAATCATATTTTCACTCAATTTACGGTTTTTTGCTAACCAATAAACTTTTGTAAGCACTTCCTTTTTTTAATTCCACAGGTGGAAATTAGGATTTGATATAAAACGTTGTGAGTTGTGACAGTGACGATAGTAAACAGCCTTGGCACGAGGAAAGTGCAAATTCTGCACAAAACTTGTATAATGTATGACACTGAAAATATCTTACAGGCAACTACATGTCCATTGAAAGTTTTCAAGTACAAACTAGCTGTCCGAAAGTCACCTCGGGGAACTATGCTCACTTTTCAATTAGACAAAAACCGTTTAACACTTATCAGTTTTCTCTCAGACCGAGTCGCATTTGCTTTTTGAAAACAACGCGTACGCTTCCTTTGATGCCGACTCAGGCAAATGACAAACATTCGAGCGCATGGTTAATACTGGTGATAGCTTTATGTGAGACCTGCAGCTTTAAATTAAACTACCTACAGTTCCTTTGCCGTTAGGTATGTACTTTTCATTTAGCCACTTTAAAAATGGATACGTTGACTTATTGTCATTATGAGGAAGCCATTAAGTATGACAATCAAAGTCTATGTATCATCTTTGCGGTTGTAGCTTATGTCCTGTGGGAATTAAAGAAACGTAGGGTTAGCTCGTTATATTAACGATATTGTAAGGATGTAACTTTAATCTAAGCGGCAGTGGCAGTTGTTTTCGCCGATATTTGCAGGTATAGCTGGGTAGCTTTGGCATTATATTTATATGTGTAGCAAAAACTTTCATAGCACAAGCTGCAGGTTTAAAGTTAATCATAATTAAAGGTTTTGGTGCTTTGTTATCCGCTTATCATTTATGTTTGCACTGATTGCATCGTATTCGTCCGCTTGAAAAAAGGTGTTACAAATAACCATGTTCAAGGTAACACAGAGCGCGACAGAACTTGTGAAGTGGTTGAAACCTCAGTGCGTTTTGACGCATCTATAGGTTTTACTTTCAATGAGGAGGTCTTGTTTAGAAATCTTTACGAATAATAAATTATGAGTCAGGTAATACGGAAAGCAAGCTAAACTAACGAAAGGAAATTAATTGAAAAAGGTATGAAATCTTTACGCCTGATACTTGCGTAAACCCAGGCCTTGCAGTAGCCTGTTGCAGTTGCAAGAAAGAATGAATTATATAAAAGCAGGCACGGGAAGAAATAGGGAAGAAAACTATAATAACACAACATAACCTTTTATTGCATTAAAACATGCATGCTGCATATTTTTGTTTTCGTTGATCGTACACGGTCCACCTCTGGTTTTGGTTACAGTTTTGTCACTGTTTCCCTTTCGATTGCGTGCAAAAAGCTGCATCTGATTATGTGCGAGCACTCACTTTTCGGCATTTATTTTCAAGCGAATGTGTTTTTCGTTTTTTGAATAAATACCCCTTTTTCGCTGAGAAAAAATGTCGTCGAACGAGAAGTGATATAATATTTAAATTATGAGTGGGCTGGCTGGTGATATTATACGGATTGATGATAATGACAGTGCTATGAAATTTCTGAATGAAATGTGGTATTATAACTATAGCCTGAGTGGATATTTACATGCACGTGAGCAAATATTACAGCAGTTGGGCATTATATGTCTCAGTCATGAGTCGACGAATGTCAGCATCGGTAAGCGCAAATTAAGACAACATAAATTTCCATTATGTGAGGTCGTGTGTTCACGTCATCTTATGACAGGAAAGTCTATGATTATGAATAAAGTTTCTTTAGATCCCGAAATCGATCTATTGATGGATAGCTCTGTGAACTTCAGGAAATTATTATTATGAGTATTATTTCATAATGCATTATGATTAACTTTTTGCCGAGGAATGGAATGTGACAACCTGCTGCCAAATCAGCGGAAGGTGATTCCTCGCGCAGTATGAGTGATTTTTATGCTCAATTTGTGAAAAGGAAAAGTGAATCAATCGAAGCATTGGATTCAATTTCAACTTGTACAAGTTGTGTAGTAAATAAATGCAAAAGAACTAATTATGCAAAAAGTTGATCAATGACCGACCAAACGGATGCCATATTGTATGCGAGACAATGGACAGAGATGGAAGAATGACTTGTTCTTTTTTATTGCGTGATCAAATTTTCATTTTTAACATTAATATTTTTTACTAGATCATAAGTATGAGGATTGATGGGTTTCGTTTACTTACCAATTTATTAGGTGTCTCTTCGTATTTTATTACGCTGACGAGTCAAATTGCAATATGCACTTCGAATTTCATGAAAATCGTAATATCCGATTTCCTTTCCGAGCACCTTGTGAGCATAATATTACATACTATGTTCGATGTTGTCGCAGTCGCGGAAGTTCAATGCACCATTATTTCTGTTTATTCATTGTATTTATTTCCGATCAGCTCCTTTTTTAAAGCTACCTTCGAGAAATATCCTGTAATCACAAGAAAAATGTCAGCTTAAACAAGAAGGCGAGTCAGAGCAAAGAAGAAGAGCTCCTGGTGAAACAGAGGCATGATGAAAAGGCTACGTAACTGCTGTTTGTTACTAAACTTGCCTGCTGTTTTAAAATTGCAAATGATAAGGTTAAATGCAAGTGATAGGTTAACATTAGCATTAAGATAACAAGAAGATTACAGGGTTCATGCCACCCTGATTTCGCGTGAATACGCTTCGATAAACATTGAAAATATTAGGAAAAACTCATTCAACTTGTTAAAATAAGACCGATAGATTTTATTTCCTTGCCGCTTGGAACCAACAAGACGCTAGAAGCAAATGCGTTTTGATTTGGAAAATCCATCAGAACTGATTGCACGAAAATATTGGAACAGATGAAATCAGCTTTTTATCTACAATATGGAGATTATATCGTGATTTCAACAGCTCAACAAAAAAATGCATGCTGTTATTAAACTCATAAGTTTTGATGGCTTGAAGCGGAATACAGGCAGTGTACATATTATTACCATTCATTTTCTTGTTTTAGTACTTTCATTGCTTCTTCGCCATCGTGTAAACTTTTGTACATATCATCCATTATTCTGTCTTCATTGCCCTGAATGTAAATTATAATAACTCACAATTACGTTTAAAGGCTCTTCTGCCTGTGTTAGTGAGTGCAGCATCGAAAATTGAAATCACTTTCTACTCCTTATCCTATTCTCATATATTACGCTTAATAACATCAATTATGGTACATGAATATAAGTACTCATCACATAGGTTTTAATACAGGTTTGATTAAATGGCAGTATGGTTTACTGCGACAGGTAGGCAAAAGCAGATTGAATAAATGACGCATGCATGTGGGACAGACATCTTAGCAGCATCATATCATAGCACGAGCTGTGCCATCGTTAACCTAAGTTTTTATTAAATCTAAGCGTTCAGGACAGTAGAATAAATCTCAACAATGATGAACGAAATATCAAGGATACTTGTCCTGTCTATGTAAACCTACAAAATTACACTAGTCATTTCATGAACTACTCCCGACAATGCTCTGTTTTTCGCGCGACCCAAGTATTTTTGTGCTTCCAGATTAGATAATTATACATAGTGTCATTCACCGTTAGATTTCTTGTTCCTTTGACTATCCGGCTGGATATGCATTTACATAATATATCTTGTAGTAGAGTAAAGAGGAAGGTCCATATATTTACATATATGCTTATAGTGAATGGTATATTGAATATCCGGTATATTTTATTTCAACATTATGTACCTTGATCCGACTAAAAAATGTATCCAACCCACTTGACCAGAATCTGACTGGATTGCAGCTTCGTCCCCTGCAGAAATTACAAGATCTGGGAATTAAAGTTCTCGTGTTAGTTGTCAAACGAAATCCTGAAGAGCAAAACTCCTTTTAAGTGAGATTCATGCATGCACAAAAAGCATAAAAGAATTTTTTGTTTCCCTCCCTATCTAACGAATATGAATCGAAACAAATACACATTGCTCGGTACTGTCATTACTTCCTCTTATTGTTCTACTACCGCCCCCTTTCCGTTGTTGCTAATAACCCAGTAAAAGTGACCACGACTCAATAGCTCAATAGATGTTTGTGGCTTTTAAAGAATCCCTAATGTTGTAATTTGTTCATTATCATTAGACGCATTTAAATATCCGTGAACTTTTCCAAACAAGTCGTAGATATTGATGCCTTATTATCAATTGACTTGCCTTTTTCCACTTAGCCCATCGCATATAAGCTGATAAACATTTACTGAAAACGTTTGAATTCGGT
>VICI01003584.1:0-12913 GCA_019593645.1 Akabosia matsudoensis | reverse complement strand
TCCCGTCCTTCTTCGGCTTCCCATACTCCATTCCACGTTTTCCTAACGCATAAATTACTTGTATTTTCCGCATCGTATTGAATCCATTCTGAGTCGTAATCTGGAAGGAATTTGGAGGCAATGGGTATCTTGAAATGTGGCAATCTAAATCGTACCATTTCTGCAGCTGTGCCAAAGGTTGAGTTGAAATTGAAATGTTATCATACCATATCCAATTTTTTAGGTATCATCACTCTTCACGATTTCTATCATTTCCATGAAACTGTCAATGCTAATATTGTTTGATACTATAAACGTTACATGTAGAGAAGGTAACTCATCCTACGCCTGCCTTTGACAAATTTATGGTTAGCTATAACCTGCATGATGGAACAAAATAAGATTGTAGTGAAATATTCTCACTTTATTTACATATCGAAATGACTGCAAATTAATATATCCAGATTTATTTACATACACAGAGAAATCTGGCCCCCTTTTTCGTGTGTCAGCCAGCAACGCTATCACGATATCGCAAGCTCAAGCCCGCTAGTCACTGGCACGACCTTTTCCAGGTACTACCAGTTGATATGATCATTACAGTATATTAAAATCAATCAACAACTTACATTGCGCGAAGTTCATTTTTCAGAATCTAAAGGGTTCATGACAAGTAGTAATTTGGATTGCACGATTGAAACAGTAAAACTATTTAATAACACAATATCATTTTTAGTATAAAATGCATGTTTGATGTTAGGAGAAAATCTGGGTATGCCAGCTAGTCATTGATGGCTTTCGAGAACTGGTACTTTGACATTGACACCAAGACCAAGAATTTTGAACATATTTAATATTTAATAATACAATTTCCTTGAACAGGACAAAATTCGTTTTATTCAAAGAATGTCACTACGCAAAAGGTATTTTGTAATGAAAATAGAGCAAACCCGAAACGAACACCTTGTGTTTCTTTCAAGTTCATACAACTGGAATATAAAAAGGATGAATTTTTCATTACTTTATGGTCAATACTCAATATTCGTTTATCTTACAGCAACGGTTTAACGTTTACAGTTGATATTTATTATTCCTGACACAGCATTACAAACAAAAGCACAATGGTATCGTATTCATTTTGACAAGTTATGAAAAAAGAGCTGCGAATTTCAAGTCCTATAGATTTGTGTAGCATGGAAATAAAATCAGTCCTAGAGTGTAGAGGTCCACACCAATTACATGCAACGTTTCTTTCCCTAGAAGTAAACAAGTGCATATTTATTTGTTGCAGACATTTCACTTTTTGATTTTACAAAGATTCTTTAAACAAAGGAACCAAGAGTTGTTTGAAATATTGGAATTTAAAATGTAAAAAGTATTTTGTTTCTTGTCTTTCTTTCCCTTTTCCTGCTATATCATATTCTATTTAAAAGCATCACTTATAAAATCTCTTACAATTCCTTCTTTCTTCAACCAAGATAATAGTATTTAAAACTGTGAGAATATAAATCTAAATAAATTTTCAATACATGTTTTTTTCTTACTAGTACTGACACTGCGTGGGAAATATATTTGCATACATTGATGTGCTAGAGAACATCCTGTTTGTTGGGACTCTCAAGTGAATCAATCATATGAGTTTAGATCCAGAAAAGAAAGTCGTACTTTTCAAGCTTTTGTGTGCATAATCAAAATGCCAATTTGTAAACGTTGTCAGTAACCTGCCGATCACATAATTTGTTTTGTTAAGGCTTAAGTGAAACACAAGGCCTTTTCCGCCTACCCTTCAACCTTCCTCACATATCAAAGGATATGCGTTCCGTATGTTATGTACACATATCAGCCTTACTAACAACGTACCACTTACAGACAACAAACCAACCTGTACATGAAAATTTCAAATACTTCAAATCCTCGTCTTTACAGTATTATGTACGTTCAACTTACTGAATTGAAGTGCGTAGGCATTGTTGTCATGCATGACGCATAATATGCGGTTTAAACGGTTATGACTTTTTCTTAACTACAAAAGCGTTACATCTCTAAAATCTGAATTCGACGAATGTAAACTTCGCTGGCTAATTAAGTATTCTACCTAAATATTATTTTCACAATGTTTATTTTACGAAAGCTTCTGTCGACGAAAAATAATATGCTGAAAATATACCTGAAAGTTTTACATACATGCACATATTCACATTGAGTTTGAGAAATTTGAAATAAATTTTAATAAACTTGCCTCTTATAATTTTAAGTGGCCTTGCCTTGTTCAAATTTTTTACACTGTTAGAATTCACAGTGGCATATTACATTTTGTGGGTTTTCAAAGCATAAAATCATTGATTTTTACACATAAGAGTCGCAAAATGGAATGACGACACAAAGTTTGGAAGAAAGGTTTGCTTAAAGCACCCTTAAGTCACAAAAGTAAAGGTTTTGTAACTGCGTACAGGTTGGAGGCTAGCGTTTTTGCATGCATTTTAACTACAAAAATCCGTCATAATTTGGACTACCAAATGTGTATCTTGTCTGTTGCATAAAACATGAATACACAAGGATAATAATTAGTGATTAGTGATTTCATTTTGTGAGCCAAAACTCAACTCTGTCAGTCAACCCTAAGAGAAAGTCCGCTACCGGGAAAGAATACGTCTGAAATGAAGTAATTGCTGTATTTCGCTAATAACCTGGGTACAGCTATCTCAACATCGATATAAAATAAAATAAGGATTGAACCAAATCGAAATATATAATTCAGGCCAAATAGTACATTATACGAATGGCGATGTTCCATAAGAACTCGTTTGGGGTTATAACGAAACATGGAGAGCACTGGGAATGTACTTCCTGTGGCTACACACGGTGTCCTTGAGCACGGAAAAAGTGTCAGTTTCTCCGCTGTGAAGAACGGTTAACATTATTGGCTAAGCTGGACAAATATTTTCTTTTCAGAAGAAACGAATACAAAGCAACGACAAAGTAATCCCGTTTTGATTTCAGACTATTAGTAACCTGTATACCTTTATGATTGTATCCATCAAACTTGCAATAAAATAATGTACGTAGGCATTACTCCACCAAACTCCAACTACTCGCTTGGATATTCTTTTTGCAGTGAAAAGGGCTTTTTTGTACTTCTGCTCACCCACTAGTGTCTACCTGGAGCTGGAAACGAACACCTAAACTTATCCTTGAATTCTTCTGCTAGAGTGACAATTATGTTCGCGCTGTTTGATTTTTTTAAGTGCAATATTTTTCTCCTATACATTTGTCGTTGTTTACTTAATGCTTCCGGTCCTTTAATAGCACTTACAAGAAACAACACTTCTCCTTTCTTCAAGTGTGTGCAGTGAAAATCTTCAATGCAAAGACTAGTGCCTTTAAAACAAGGAAACCAAAGTTCGGGAAAAAGCTCAGCAGGAACATTTTCATGCATATGGGGACATGCATGTGAAATGCATGCACGAAATGTGTACGTGAGGGCGATTAATTTTATGATATTTCCGAGCAAGATCTTTTCTTTTTTTTCATAATATCTTGTCAGCGTGTGTGAATCCTAATTTCAAATGTAAATCATACGTTACGTACGGCAAGATCGCTATATGGTACTGGCAAATGTATTGACTTAATTAATTGTAGCGACAAAACATTACTGCGTTCTACTATGAATGAAGGTCTTTGTCAAATAATTGGAAATCAATTAATAAATAATTATTGTGCAGTAGGGTAAATCCATGAGTGTATGCTCCTTCATTAAGTGCGACCGGTTTTGTATTGATATATAACACATATTTAACCGAGGAGGAACTTTTTAAACTCTTGCATTGCTCCTCAAGAAATCACTTTTTTTTGTAAATATGGGAAAACAATTTGTAATGTGACGCAAACAACAACCGTCAATGGGATCCAATAATATGTCTTCATTAACAGCGCAGATACGAAATAAGATGATTCATTATTAAAATATGTTAAACTTCTGGTTTCACTATCCCGTAAATAAAAGGCCAATGTTACTGCTAATTCGACGAGGTATGTTAGCTTGATCGAAGAATACCATTGCCATTTTGATATGAAAGCATTACTGAAGGACCCCATTAGTGACTGTAAATTTAATGGAGCATGAAAAATTGGATCCAAACTATTCCAAACAGAAATATTTCCTTGTACTTCTTAGTGCAGAAGTCTGCTTTATGATTGATTATTTTACGCTTTTCACGGCCAGGAATATGAATCATTCCAGCATTTCCTTATGGTGAGAATTACACAGGAGAATATACTATCCTCAGTGGCCTGGATATATTTTTAATGCTTCTTATTTTCCAGTCATAAGCTAAGACAAATAAGCGACGAGGCAATTATCGTTCTGTAATTCGAAAATGCATCATTGTTGACAGTACCCGAAACCGATATATTTGTCTATATTTGATAAATAAATTATGTCTTCATCTTAACTTACTAAACACATCATTAATACATTTTTCATAAATTTCCACGATATTAGAGGACATTTTAACTTGATTACATTTTGTATAATATGGTTAAGTAGACGCTGGGGCGCCATCTGAATGAGTAAGCATCAATAAGGTATTTGGTATTGGTGATAATCTGAAAAGAACGACTTCTAATGAAACGCATATAGCAAAATAAGAGGCATGTTAGTTTTGGACTAGAAACTTTTGATATGACCAGAAATATAAGTTTATCTTGATGACCTTTACTATTCCGTCAGCTAATCGTCAAAATTACGTAGTAAGCCACTGACACGTTTTTGAGTAATGAAGTCAACTTGTTTTTGCGCAAGACTGTTTACTTTTGTACACAGACTTTGTGAGGGTAAAGGTTAGACAGTATCAAGTACAGAAAAGTTTGATTTTTGTGCTGTGTTTTTATGCTTCAGAATGTTCTGATTCTACTGCTCAAGTTTCATATCTGTAAATTGTGGGCGTTAGCTTGGAGTTAAATACTTTACTCTAATACTTTGCACATAAGATCCAATGTTAATTCCTAAAATATTCCTATTAATTCAATTAATCATTTTGCTAAGACTCAATTTGAGATCTCAAGGCTAGACTTGCTTGACATATCACCAGGCATAGTCGTAAGAAAGGCCATTTAACGATTTTATGCTTCTGCAGTGTCATAAAACAACTTAACCTAAAATTACATTTCTCTAGAGCATTTGGAAGTCGCCCCAACATCAATTACAAAGTGTCCGAATTGGCACCTTCTTAAAGAGCTGCAACTTACCGACTGCATGTTTTAATTCTTAGTTATCCGACATTCATAGCCAATTCCGCAACCAAATTTCCATACTAATACTCTTTACTGTCAAGCTGCCTACTCACTAAAGAGAACATGTAAGAGCGTTCGCATTCGTTAACATTTTGCTTCAAACCAAATTCTCTAAGGCTTTGTGCTGATTTGTGTTCTTTATTGTCCAGAAACCATATGAATGCTTATTCATGTCTAATCAAAAAGGAACGAATACTAACTGTACCCTATTACATATGGTAATAAAATGAAAATATCAGATTTTCAATTTTCTAAGAGATGGTATGGATATATTAGTGAGTTTTTCTTCCGAGGGACGATATGAATACTTCAACTTGAATAAAAGTACTCTTTTTTGTAGCTTAGAACTGTGAATTAATGAGTTATGTTGCATAAAAGTTCGGAATAGAACGTAGGCTACAGCTAAAATACGATGTAATAATATGTAATCAAAAGTACAGATTAGTTTACAGGATTACGATTTTTGTATTCGCGTGTGTCCATTGTGTGTACGCCTTTGGCTGGAACACTTTAAAATCGTACGAGGTCTGCTTATGTATGAAACTTATTACTGATAGTGTTTGTTTTCGCCATCGACAAACGAACACACGAATACGTATCGATAAAGAGCTTTTACTACCTTTGATTTAGGTTAACGTGGGAGGATAAAAGCACACTACTTGGAGCATAATTATGTACCAATCACATCACATACTTAGGTAGCAGTTTAGTAACAACATCACAAAGATTAGGTCAGCTTTTGATCTCATCTTACGCTGGCGAATGCATGACAATAATGCCTGCATAATCAAATAGACGTGATGACATTACATGATGTGTGCACATCTTAATAAGAAGTTTTCTTGGCGAAAACACACCGAAGCATTTTTTCCGTGTGAATGAATCCATGCTTTCATCTTGACCATATTATGACGCTAATGACATTTTCAGCATGTTTGGCGATGTAAGCCTTTAAAAATGCGTTAGTCGAATTAGCTACATATAATCTACATAAGAATAACATCTATATACTTCCGCTGATGATATGTCTCGTTCAGGCGGCTTCTGAAACCGTAAACGATGTACATAGTACTTACGAAGACTTTTGCCATACACATGAATTCTAACGAAAAATTTCTCGGTTATTTGGAACAATAGCTTTATGAGTTTACTCGTGATCGTCGTGAAGACTTTTGCCATACACATGAATTCTAACGAAAAATTTCTCGGTTATTTGGAACAATAGCTTTATGAGTTTACTCGTGGTCGTCGATCGGTATCCCGTTTCCTTGCCTGTCCGCTGGTTCTCCAGTATTTAGTATTTAGTGAGCATTTAAGATAAGCCCTTCAAAGGTTCTTGTAGAGGCCCGAATTTTTAAAAATAGCACTGGGGGTTCATTTTTGGTTAGAATATAGCTCTATATGAGGTATGTATAAAAAATACCAAAATCACAGGTCCCCTAGTCATATCCCTGGGGCCCCACAGTGGGTCACTTATAAGGATATTGCGACCATTGTATCTTCTCCTGAACGGTATAATCTAATAGGCTGAAACTTGGTAAGCACAATAGGAGATGGCTTTTGCCCGGTAACTGCAGGTCGTTCGCAATGCTTGATTCCAGTGTTGCAACATTTTAATATATTATGCTTATACGCTGCACAAAATGTTATAAGAATATAGCATAGTATAAAATATAATTATTCTTGTTTATGACTGCACATACGTGCTCAACTCTTCTCCACATAGTAAAGAAATTTGTAAGTAAATAACTTGATCTTGGTGTATAAATGGGTTTATCAGTTTAAAAGAAGTAATGCGAGAAAAAGATAAGCTGATGCTCATTCGATGAACTGTTTCTATCTCACAAGGAGACTGGTAAAGCACCAAGAACGGCCTCTTGTTACATAATCAAATCATGTAAGACGTTTGGAATACTTTTGCCCATGTGGAACTTTTGAAACTTCAGCCCGTCAGCCTTTGTATTCAATTTTTATTGAAATTCATATTTTCGGAATTTGTAGTTGTGGCTGAATGTTGTTTTAGGAATCGATTTGGGAACAAAGGGACCTTTTGCCCTCTTTTTTGCTGCTTTTTTGTCCACAACAACTGTTGCTGCATGGACAGCGACGAGGATGAAGACGACTTTAGAAGGCCTTTGATGAAAGGAAAGCGTTACAAAAACAGTGACATTTACAGAAAAACAAAAGCAAGAGAAATGAACAGACAAAGAAACCAATTTTTCGACACCAGCCTTCCGCCAGTTCCCATCGTTCATAGTGGATTGAAACGACTGCCTTTCAAAGGAACTTTGTCAGACCTTACGGAACGATCGGAGGAAGAATCAATCCGTACGTTATCCTCTTTGAGTGTCGTTGTTGAACAGCCTTCATTTCTGTTCGCAGAACCTCAGTTCGTCCTTTCTGAGGAGACAGAGGGCAATGCTCAGCAAAATAGTAAAAGTGCCCGGAAAGGGAAAGGAAATGAAAGTTCAAACTAGGCGTAGCTATGTTTTATAATGATAACTGAGTTTCAGCTTTAATCTTTGCGAGAATATATTATTTCCAGACAGATAATTCTAGTATTTTAAGTGTGGCTTTAAGTGCTATTAGCGATCTTTGCCGATTGATCCTATCCTTATCCTTAGATTCTCTAAAAGCGTGTGTGTGTGAACGACAGACGATCTGGAAACTGTGATTTTACTTCGCACATAAGTAATTTCGTATTATCTCGATTAAGAGAATTGGAACTTGAAATGATGGGAATGAGTAATGAAATGATGTAGTATGAAACAACTGTTCTTTTAATTTAAATAATCTAAAATAAAGAAGTTTTTGCGGTCATACAAACACAATTATCGTGTTGGCTAAAAGTAACGGGTTTTATTATGGAAAACACGACAGTCGAATATTGCTTATATTGGACAGACTGTTTAAAGTCAAAAGTTACGACGGCGTAGGAAATTAAAACAACTATTGCGCTTTAACATCTAAACCCACCTTGTGCAAGATTGATAATGGAATAGCAAACAAAATTGGAAGTTTTTTGTCGTCGTTGCATTGAAATTGTTTCTATTGAAAATCGAATTTGCATTTGGTTTATATAATCCAATATTATTCCCTACGCCTGCAGACAAATGAAACAAATATCATATCATAAGCGTACGTTTTGTTCACAAAAGCTAGATATAAAGGTACGCGTGAAAAGGTTTGGCTGAGGCTGTACGAGGTGAACAAAAGTATACATGTTTGCTGGTGCGTATCATAAACTCAGAGAATCAATTTTATACGTAATAATAATAATTAGTCTGCGTTTGGGACTTTGCCTATAACCTTTACATTTTCGATGCTACGATGACAAATCAATGTACTTTTTTGCGGGAATTAAAAAAAAATTATGTCGGTTCAATGGTTTATATATGCTAACGTTAACAGATGACCATTAAAAAACATGAAAACGAATTACTTAGTGCCGTACTAGTACTTCATTTTTTAAAGATCATAGGAATTTGCTACCCGAACGCCTGCTATTTTTGAGCTGGGGTTGGGGCCTATCTACCAGAAAAGCAGTTTGTGTTTAGGGCCTTGTCGCACACAACGATCGTGCAGTAAAATGTCTGCATCCAAAATGAAATTTGCAAGTAAATATGCATGACAGAATATCAGTATTTGTATTTTATATCACTCGCTTAGTAATGAAAATGTAAGAACTTTAGCAGCTAAGACAAGAATTACCACCTCCGGGCCATAATCAAACACGTGTCTTGTTGCAAAACTTGTGCAGTAACCCTGCCAGTGTTTGCTATATCCATTCATACATTTGCAGGTTCCAGTCAGCTCGACATTTGTCTCATTTCCTAATTTAATGCAAGTGGAATTCCCAATACATGCCAGGATCCGTGTCATTGCAAGTGTTGTCCAATAACTGTCATTATCATTTCTTTCATTGATCCAAGTACAAGGAGCATCAGCTCTAGAAACACACTCCCGTGTCTTTTCATCATATAACTGATAATCAGCATTATCGCATTCGCACTTAACAGTTTGCTTTGAGCATTTTAGGAAACGGAAGGCATTACACATGTCAAATCCAGGATCACAATTTGATCCGTAGTCCAAGAGGCAGCGCATTTCCCCACTATTCATCTTTTCCAAACTACTACTCATATTAGCCTTCTCAATTGAATGAGATATGCCAATAGTTTGATTACCTTTACAAGCACACTTGCCTGAACCCGTTTCCTGTTGCACAGACACACAATCAAAGTCCGGATGACACGTATTTTTTATGCTAATATCAGAGCCATCCGCTGAGCATTTCGTATTCCAACCTGCCAAGCAGCGGGATTTATCGCTCGTTGAAGCGAATCCCGGGATGCATACACATATACCTTTTCCAGTATCTGACGTTTCCTGTGGTTTACAAAATGAATTCGGAGGACACTCGCTGTGGGAAGTCTCACTGCTGCCATCGTGAAAGCACTCGCTTCCCACAAGAATGATGCATCTGTTTTTATCTTGGCTGAATCGTAGTCCTGACTTACAAACACACTGATGCGATTCTTTTGAATACTCCATTCCCATGTCTGCGTCGCACTTCGGGGCAGATAATTCAGTCGTCGTGTATTTAATCTCCAAATCATGAACAGATTGATCGGCTTCCGTGGATGAAAAGGTCGAAAAGAAAGGCGACTTGGTTGTGCTTACTAGTACATCAGAATGACCTCCATCTTTGTTGTTAGCCTCATGAGGCGTCATCAAATTAGTCGCACTCATAGTTGCTGTCATCGTAGCAGTACTAAACATTTTTGGAGTTGTTGATGAAAATACGTCTTCGAAGGGAGCTACACTGGAAGGCAAGGTCTTCCCCGGTAGCAAGGTTATCCCCAGTGTCTGCTCTGTTTCTGTATCAATCTGGACGGTAGTCCCTGTATGGGACTTCTTTCCAAGATTGACTGAAGCGGAAATTATTGTGGTTATTTCGATAGGTAGCACGGTTGGGGTAATGAGAAACTCAGTCTGGCTTGTGTCACGTAGAGTCTCTGCGCTTGAAGGCGTTGTGAGAATACGACCGTCGGACGATTCCACCTCCGGATACATAGAATTCGCATGAGGAGTTGGAATAGTTCTGGAAGATGCAGATTCCGTGGTTGGCTCAAGGCTACCGATTGACACAGTAATTTGATTTATTGAATCAGAGGCAGCTTGAAGTCCCTCCGGATTTGTGTGTGACTCAGACATAAACACAGTGGAGGCGAAATTCTCGGGGGTAATATGACTGTTGGATGATGAAAGGCTCTTCTGAAAGTGGCTATTTGTTGCTTTCACCGATTTTGGAATACCGTGGGAATTTGCACGAGTGGAAAAGGGTTTTTTGAGTATACCTTCATCTTGAAATGCTTCCTCCGAAATAGGAGGAACATGCATCGGTATATTTTGTTGTTGCATTGTCGGTGACCTGTCAAAATCATTCTTTTGCGATGATAGTGTTCCCATTGGCAGTCCTATAGAGTTCACTTCCTCATTCTCTTCTTGCACGTCTACTCTTTCCATTTTGTGTGGATGTCATTGACGATGCTGGCGTAATACCCATCATCACAGTAAAGGAAGCCATTGTATGATTCATTAATGGTTTTTGCACATTGTTGATTTCAGTTGGATGCTGAAAGTTCTCGACAGGGGTTGGCTCTGACAGTTCAATAGACATTGATGATAATGTTTTTGGCCTAAGTAGCGTTTCATGGCTTTTTGTCCGACCTAACGATTTCTTTTTGAAATAATTTGGAACAATGTTCTGAGAAAGTTTGTTCCCTGAATGCTGTCTAGCTTCAAATGAATTGTCTTCGTGTAATTCAGTTTTGTAATCAAAACTTTTTTGGTCGGGAGACTGGTCATCTCCTGGTATATCTTTAGTGCCATCTTTTACTGTCCCGTCATATTTCTTCGACACTGAGAAAAGTTCTGGACCTCTGATGTCCCTTTGAAGGTTTTGTAGAGACTCATCACTAGCCATCCTCCGCCCGTTTTCCAAACCACTCATAGATTGTTCCTCGACAGAGGCAAAAGGGCTGCCTAAAACTTTTTGGTTATCATCAGCAATTTTTTTTGGCGTGTTCCAATGATATACATCAGTTGCTTCCAATTTGGAAAATGGCCTTCCATTGTTGGTACGAGGAGAAACAAAAGAATGCCCCTGAAACGACTTCCCTTCCTTTTCAATGTGCATCTCTGCCATGTTTTCCTTTGATTCCACATTGTTCGAATTATCCTTAGTTTTAGTTTTCACGATTGGAGCCACCTCCCTTCCATTTCCTCTTCATTTGTAAACTAGAAACAAGATTTACGTTCAAGGGTATCCGCTTCCTTGACAGATTCGGTCCTTCCACCAGTCCATACTCATTACTGCCACATTCATCATCAGGAGTATCTGCGGTTTCAGAAATTGTGCATCGTTTTTTTCTCCTGTACTTTTCATGTACTCGCATTACTTTCTTTCGATTATTTGCAAAAACCAGGGCTTCGTGTTCCTCGCCAATCTCATCATCATCGTTAGGAATGCCTCGTTTGATACGATCCAGACGCGCTTCAGATTTTTCTTTGTTATCGCTCATGTCTAATAAGATGCTTGCTCCTCCATTGGCATCAGCAGCTTTGCCTCTACCTTCAAGATTTTCCTGGGAAATGCCTTTTTTGCCTGTAGGTATCCCAGTTACAAGACCTGTTAACACTTTGTTCTCTGGAAAACTGTGAGTAAGCCTTGTTCCCTTCAGGATCATTTCATGCGCGGAAGGTGAACGTGCAGAGAATTTTATATTTTTCGTTAATAACTCCTCTCCTTGAACTGTCTTCATTTCATGAGTGAAATTCCATTTCCTCAAAGAAGAGCGTGCCAAATATTCACTCGGCTTGTTCATGTCACGTTGAAACCAAGAGCTTCTTCTCAATGGGAAAGTATCATGTTGAAGAAACGGTATAAATGTGGGACTTGATAATGAAGACGATGAAAGATTCCACGGTCTGGACTTCCTTCCATCGTATTTTGATTTTTCGTAGGTAGCTCTTCCTGATGTGCCTAATTTCGTAAATTCCAAATTAAGGTTTCCTTTCCTCTCGTATGCCAACAAGTCCTTGATAGGGCTCGCGGGTTTGTTAATAGCCCGTGACGTTTCACTGTCCATACCATTAAGATTCAAGGTTTCCGCACATTCAAAGGTAGTTGGAAATTTGGCAACTATGTTTTCATGATATTGTCCATCAGATTCTTTAATCAGCTCAGTATGTGTTCTCATCTTGACATTCACGTGTTTTAATTTTTTTCTACTGAGCAAATCATTCTCTTTCGTAGGTAGACCTTCATTCCTCAGACGCCTGTGATAAAAATGAGACAAGAGAGGCAAATCTGGAGTTTTCGATGAAAACTCTTGGAAAAAATGCATCTCAACAAAGTTTCGTTTAATCTGCTTCTTTCCAAAACCTGGAACTGATTTTTTAATTACTCGTGGTTCAACTTTTGAAGGCTGCGTTAGCGCTTTCCTCCTTCTCTGTCGGTTTTCTGAATGAGTCAACTTTTTCATCTTCGTGTTTTCTGTCGTTGGAGCGACAATTGATAACTTCTTTTTCTCGCTAAGAGGCTCAACAACGTGACCCAGACATTTGGATTCTTTCT
>VICI01003583.1:0-12916 GCA_019593645.1 Akabosia matsudoensis | reverse complement strand
TTCTAATAGGTTTCTTCAATGACATGCATTTCAACTTTCAACGAATAGAATACCTAAACACTGCACTATTCCTAAACCAGGATGAAACATTTCCCACATTTTAAAACGTTATGATTTGTTTGCGGTTTATGAAACCAATCATTTTGAATTTCGATTGAAATTATGGAAATATAATGCCATATGCATGTGAGTGACGATGTCGCCAATAGGCACTGAATTCTATATAGAAAAACATCTTCACTCTTCACATGTCATCATCTTTCTTCTACTTTTGTTTTGCAGGAGGAATACGTTCAGGAAGGGATCAAATGGATACCCATCGACTATTTCAACAATCAAGTTGTTTGTGAGCTAATCGAGGGGATGAGACCTCCAGGAGTGATAGCCATTCTAAATGATGTTTGTGCTACAATGCACGGTGTCACGAACACGGCTGATACGGATTTCCAAAAGGTAATAGCAATAACATTTATTGCAAAAGTGGTTAACGCAATAGTAACAATTGTTTGTGGTGGATTTTTTTTCTCTATCAAAAAATAAAACTTGTCCGGAAACCAGATACGTATCTGATAGTTTAGGGCAAAGCTCCTTCGATCTTGCATACAATAGCAATATTGAAAATGTTTGTGAAATCTCTAGCACAAATCGGAAAACCTTTAATACCCAACGCACGTGTGTCAAGTTATAAAGATGCAAAAATTAAACGGTAAAATAGACTGTGATGAATGGCTTGTTCTCCCTGAACAACTTTAACGGAAGCAGTACGTGCATATTATAAAAAAAAATAATATGGTGGAGAGACTAATTGCTTGTGAAATTTTATGAAGTACTCAGTCTTCTCTGTTTTTGCCACCTGTAAAGATCGCATTATTGTTTTGACCCTTGACTGCCTAATAACGTTTAAATACCTTAATACTCAATATTATATTTCCTGAGACATGTGGGGCTCATCGAATTGTTGCAATTTGTTTTAAAGACATCCGGTGAGGTTGCAATAGCCACTCTCGCTTCATTATATGTCAATACCAATACCTTTAGTTCATAGCGTACAATCTTGCTACTAGGTAAGTATATTGTTCTTATTGCGGTAGCAATTGATCAAAAGTATCGAACCAAATACGTGATCGTCTCAGCGGGATTCTTTAACTTGCGCATAAGACTTATTTTTAGCCGTTTAAACTTAAAATATCGTAATTATTATGTTTAAGCTACTTAGCACGAGCGTTTCCTCGTATTTTGATTTTCTACGATTAAATAACTAACTTCGTAAATGGCAGAGATAATTAATCACAAACTAGTATAAGACAGTTACAAGTGTATATGTATCATCCTTTATGGTTCCGCTGAGGTTGATCTATACCTAAGCCTATAGTTAGCATGAGCGAAAGAAAGAAATGATGAACCAATAAATAGTATACAAGGATTTGCATATAGTGGCCCATCGTCAAGAAACTTTAGGGAGGAGAAAAGAATCAGGCTAAAAATGCAGCCCAATTCAAAACTAATTATGCACAATTAAGGTTTGCCATTTAGCCAGTGCAGCGTATCGGTTTCACTGCTTGCTTCTAATGGCGCAATTTCATATTATTTTCATGATTATCAACAAAATAGATTTGAAATCCTAATACGATACAAACATGATACAAATATTGAAAATTTTTGGGGGTAAGAAAATGCATCTGAAGGAAATGTGTGAATTGATAACAAATATAAATCACATCAAGTCAAAGGAAGAGAGCATTTTGAAACACACATAGTAGGTTCTCACGATATTGATATTGTACACTTTTAGAAACTATCCAAGGAGGTGCAAGGACATCAGCACTATCAAATTGCACCTGAAGGATTTGTAATTCATCATTACGCAGGGATTGTAAGCTACAATGTTGAGGGATTTTGCGATAGGAATCGCGATGTCCTATTCCCAGATCTCATTCTTCTAATGCAGAGTAGCACTAGGTAAAGCATGACAAATATAATGTAATACATTTGTAAAATCCTGGTACAGTAAACATTTTGAAACTTTGTACCACGTTCAGTCATTTCATCCGAAGTCTGTTTACGGAACAAGTTGAGAACAAAACCGCACGTCCAACAACTGCCGGTAGTAAAATTAGAAAACAAGCAAACGAACTGGTGGAGGCGTTGATGAAATGTACTCCGCATTACATCAGGTAAGAATCCATTTTACACTGTGTGCAGTATGCATGCATCTTCTTTGCACTTTGTGATACAAAACTACTAAACCTGATGGGACATGACTTTGTAAAACTCATGTAAAGTGTTTAATGTTTTCCCATGAGATGCTCTAAATACTAGCAGCCCCAAATATCAAATCTACTTCTCATCCTCCCATATTGTAATACTTGCGTTTCCCTGAAAATCTCATGCCGATTTGATTGAATCAAAAAAAGTGACACAGTAATTTCAATGATTTTATAATCACACAGGTGCATCAAACCTAATGAAACAAAACGGCCCAAGGACTGGGAAGAAGCTCGAGTGAAACATCAAGTTGAATATTTAGGCTTGAAAGAAAACATTCGCGTACGTCGAGCTGGATTTGCGTACAGACGGTTGTTTGAAAAGTTTATTCACAGGTTCGTTCTGTTTTTTATTTATCAGGTTTTGCCTTAAACTATCAACTATTGAGATTTACATGGATTAAAAATATATAAGCTTGCGATTCTTTGGATCTTGAAGGTGACATTGTCATTAAGTAGCGTAAGCAGCACAGCTAGCTTCACCATTTTGTCCAAAAATTCTGTCCATTTACATACATATAAACACAAACGGTCTGTGTAATGATGCGCTCTGCATTTTTAAAGAATCAGTGTTCGTTGCGCTACTTTGTAATTCAGTTGTTGTGCTCATGTTTATTTCTGCAACAAGCTTGCGGAAAATGTTTTCATCTTATCGTGAGTAAATAGAAGATCGTAAAAGTACAGAGCATGACAGGCCTTTTATGAGCGAACACCCTGTAGCTTTGCTGTGTTGCAAATTGTTAAACAGGCGCCTCCTCGATTTTGGCAAATGCGAGCAAACTTCAGGTTTCGTTAATCATTGACAAGCGATGTTAGCTTCGATTTCAATTTGGTTTTTATAAATTGATTGAAAACGAAAGTGTTAATATGAAAAATAATATTTTTTATCGTTATTTATTCCTGTTTATTATTATGATACCTTTGCGTATCATGATTCTTTATAGTTAACTAGGTTGATAAGATCAGAGTACAATGCAGTTTTCCTATAGAATAATCCCATGAAACATAATCGTGGGGGGAACTTGAAGCAAGGAAAAATGACCAATTAAGGAAATGTGCAACTTAATATAAAATTTGAAATGGAAGCACAACATGAGAGTGACTGTAATTATTTAGTTAGCACGATTGCACGCAACGGCGCTTAATTATTGTGCTAGCTATTTCGCAAATTAACTGGTTTGATAATGATTTAGGGCGACAGAAAAACGTAAGGATATGCAATTGCATCTTTTGCACAACAAAAAAACAAATTCAAATCAACAAACGAAAAATATATAAAATAATCTAATCCATCACAAGATATGTTGTAACTCATTTAATTCACACGCAAACAAACTCTTATCTGCAAACCCATCCATAGACCGTCTTGAATATAGCGTTTAAAAAAATAATGAAACAAACGCTTATCAACTACCCTTCACGCTACAAGTTGTGTCAAAGAAATAAACACGGCTGATGAAAAGTGATATAATACATGTTTTTTAAACTAATGCAACTGTTGCAGTTGTTTATCAGAAATGAGATGATGCATTTTTTAAATTTTTTAATGGCAGATATGCAATCATATCCAAAGACACTTGGCCTTCATGGCATGGCAATCCGATCGACGGAATACGACGAATCATGACAGCAGCTCACATGGATGCTGATCAGTACCAACTTGGCCGTACAAAAATTTTCGTTAAAGCTCCCGAGTCGGTATGATTTGTCATTTTTTCAAAGAAACGCCACAAGTTGGTTGAGGTTTGCTTAGTGATGAAGTAAAACGATATGCTTGAATTTTTTTACTATGCTTCACCGCTCACCATTTCCCCAATTTCCACTGATTTGTTCCTTATCTTGACATGACAGCTTTTCCAACTGGAAGAACTGCGCGAGAGGAAATTCGATGGTTATGCGAGAGTGATTCAGCGAGCGTTTAGAAAATATTTTGCTCAGCGGCAGAGGCTTAAGCAACGCGAAGAAGCTGCTTGTAATTATGAATTTTGAACTTATGAATGTTAATATGATGCAAGATCACTTATAAATTCCCTTAACACAACTTTTTTTCTTACTTTAGCTATCGTTTTTGGTAAGAAGCAAAGACGGCGGTTTTCTATTAATAGGGCGTTCAACGGCGATTATATCGGTAAGTTTTGGTGGACATTGAGCTTAAGCCAGTCTACAAATTTCTAATCTATTTTAATCAATACCAGGCTTGGAATTCAGGCCAGACTTATTGAGTCTTTTGGGGCGAAGAGAGAAAGTAGAATTTTGCGAAACTGTCATTAAGTATGACAGACGGTTTAAGGTATGGAGCATTATGTGCAGTAATGATAGAGCTTAAATTTAATTAGTTTCACAAGCAGGAAATTTGTTTCATGCGAGACGCTTTTTTTTTAAACAGGATGCAAAACGAGACCTGTTTATAACAAGTAACCGCGTACTTCTTGTTGGGCGAGAAAAGGTGAAGCAAGGTGCGAGTAAAGGACAGTTAGTTCCAGTAATAAAACGTGACATACCGTACCAAGACATTTTTAAGGTGTCTTTGAGCACAAGACAGGTATTTCCGCGACACGCGTTACAATGCATATGAGGTTAAAAATAAATGTGGATGTGGTTGTTGTAATGCGTAATGATATAATTTTTCTTTCAGGATGATCTGTTGATTTTGCATATCAAAGGCGCTTACGACACACTGATCGAGTCTGTGTTCAAAACGGAACTGCTCACAGTTCTTCACAAAAAGTATAAAGCCGCTACGGGTCAAAACCTCAATCTGAATTTTAGTGATAGGTGAGAAAAGCGTAAATGATTTCATGGGAATAGCGAGCGGAAATTGAGTCACTTTTTGGGTTTTCAGACTGGAATTTACAATTAAGAAGGACGGTTGGAGGGGGGGTGGTACGAGATCTATTCAGTTCACAACTGGTTCTTCCGATGTGCGGGTAATGAAGAGCAGTGGTAAAATTCTGACAGTTGAAATCGGCGAGGGGTTGCCGAAAGATTCCAGTACGAATATTAAAATAACGATACATCAATAATTCTGGATTTAATTGCATTAGAAAATGACCAAAAGCTAAACATTATTTTGAATATTGCATTAAAGGGCCACAAACGCCTTCCAGTTCATACGGTACAACTCGGGCTCCTGCTAAGCCCAATAGAAGACCTACAGCGCCCAATATTACAGGCTTTCAGCACCAGCAACCACAAATGACATCTCAAGGTTATCAACCTGTCAGTCCTCCACATAATGGAAGTGTGAGGATAGTCAATGGAGGTGCTTTTCCCAGAGGAAGTGTTCGTCCTCCACCTCCTCCTTCAGAGCCAGCGCCTCCAAATCAACCTCGAATGCCTCTGGGTGGGTTTAGGTTACCAATGAATCAAGGAAGTATCAGAGGAGTACCAGGACCCCAGTTGCTGAGGAGCAACGGTGTAGCCCATACTCAAAATTCTAATGCTAACGGAAACATGCCTGAGTTTCTAAAGTCAGTGCCAGATGCAGGAGTTTCTGGAGCTAAAAGAACAAGCTTGAGTAAACCTTTGCCCGGAAAAGGTCGACCGAAGCCTAAACCGAAGCCAGTAATAACATTGCCAAAATGCAAGGCTTTGTATGACTATGAGCCAAAGGATATAGATGAATTATTTTTGCGAGAAGGAGATATCATTGACATTATTTTGGAACGTACGTGAAATAATATTATTTCTTAAGATTCGTATTGGTTGATAAGTTAAATATCATTTTGCTTTAATTTTCAGACGAGAGCGGATGGTGGAAAGGAAAATCTAATGGAAAAGAGGGTCTTTTCCCAGCAAATTATGTAGAGAAAATATAAAACTACCAAATTTCTTATATTTGTGATTTTGCACCAAAAAGTTGAAAATAAAAAAATCGCTTTTGTATCTTAAAAAAGCTAAATCATCTCATCACCGACTTTATTCAGCAAAACTTCGAAGTAATTTATAGTTTACAAAATGACCACAATGAAAGTGCAAGTACAGTGTTTATTCTCGGTGCATAGATGACATGTTGGCTAGTGTCGCTCTTCTGGTAAGAGGTGCCGGGATCACAATAACTAATTCGGCAACTTGTCTTTCGTCCACGAAAGTTGTTCGATTTTCCAACGTGTAGCCTGGGAATACGTCAGCACTGCCACTTCCTTCCTTTTTTGTCAAACTTTTCCAGGCCCAGTGATCTGCATTATTTTTTAATGCTCGTCCTGGGGATGACGCTTTCCTGGCTTTGTTTTTTATTTCAGATTCTGGTTCAATGTTATGCTGAAATTTCTTTCTCTCTTGCACTCGCAATCCAGTTCCATCAGATTCTTTTCGAGGTTTGGGTCCCGCGACCTTGGAAAAAATATGTGATACACTTTTGGGCATTGCTCCAAGGAAAAAGTATTTCCTCAGGAAGGCCAACAACTTCTGTGCCATGAATGAAAGTTTTATCTTCCACAATAGTTATTTTCAGTTTGTTCGGGATTGATTTTAAAATGCTTTCACCTTCTACAAATAACAGACTGCAGCACATTCTTTTTCAAACTGAAGAAAGAAGGATTGAGTACATGTTGGTTTTTCTTTCAAGTGAAAGTGCACTCCAGTGAAATCTCAAACTTTCTCTGCTGACGGAAGCATAGTAGACCGAGGACGAAATAAAATTACCAGGTTTCGACTCACGGGGATTTTGAGTAGGATGCTGAACTAATGTAGTTTTAGTTCCAAAAGCAAATGAGGCCGACAGGATGAAAATAATTTGTACTCCATCGATTTTCTTGCACACAAAAAACACTTTATTTATAATTTTGAGCTATTTCATATTCTGAACCACAAGGTAAGCAGTACTTTTCAAGAAGTCATTTTCGATTTAAAAATTTATCAGTGAAATATACATTTTTATGAACATTTTTCACACTTAAAATATGCTTTCACCGGTGACATACATACATACATATTAAGCAGCAAACGGACAGGATAACATCAAGAGGGGAAAAGAAGAAGTAACAATTGTATCTAAAGGCTATAATCTTGTTTTTTTATCATGTCAACTTTACATTGAGCTATTATCTTATATAAAGCATCATTAGCAGTTCACATGTATGCGATATTTACAGGCACATGTACATTGTACAGTTTAGGTACAAAAATACAAAAAGTATTTGAGGAAAATTTTAGATACGATAAGATACGATGTAGTGACAACAATGTCTAAAAGATTTTGTCATATAATCAAACAAATATATACTCATAATCACAAAACATACTAAGTAAGTACATGCAATAAATTACATATTTACAAAATATATTATTTTTGATTTACAATATGACACGGTTCGATAACAAAATAACTCGATAAAGATCTGTAGTAGTAAATGAACAAAGCTACATTACACGACTAATTTGTAAACTAATAAAAACTTACACAAACGAGATATGTCTTGTTCTTTTCTTATTGCTATTTGGCAAAGATATTACGGAGCCTCCATAGGCGCTGCCGTTCATTACTGATGGGCTATCATAGTCACTGGCTGTTGGCATTGGAACAGTTTTGTGACAGTCGAGATTGTCTCTGCGCTGTGCCCTAAAACCACCCTCATCGTCATCTGAAGCATTATATTCTCCGCTCTTTGTAAGGTACGTGCTATCTCGACTAAGATTGTTGTGGTTAGGTTGATTGAGAAGACTGACATTTGCACTGTGCATGCTGCTGGTCAGAGCGTTGTGTCCAAACTGAATGGACATTGGGTCAAAGGGCACATTCATTGGTGGCATTCTTGACATAGGAGCGGCCGGACTTTGTACATAGTAAGGGGTAGGGCCTGAATTGAGATTGTCAGAGATTTGAACTGTTTCGTTACTTCCTCCTTCGGAAGGTTTGGAATCGACAGAGCTAGAGTCATGGGCATGAGTGTGTTGTGTAGACGCTGATCCAGCATACATGTCTCTGTAGACTGAACCATTTTGTACGGGAGAGCAAAGGGCTGAGGCAGGGATGTATGACGAAACACTACTCGTGATATAATTTCCATTCATAGAGGACTTCTGATTGGACTGAGATGCTGGTTTGGTTTCAGCATGACTGTTGTCATTTTCCCAACAACAACTTATTCCGTCTTTTGCCAGATTAGGTGAAACAGCGCCTGATTTCCCGTTTCCCTGTGTGTAAATGTTGTGATATGAGGGAGGAGCCTCGCTAGTTTTGTTACCCCGACGTTTCATACAAGCGACCATGAGAATGAACACAGAGGTCAAGATAAGGAATATGCCGACTCCTCCAATAACCAAATACAATTCCAACTCGCTCAACCCACGAAACCATGAAGCTCCAGCTTGGAACACACCTTGACCTTTCGCGTTGGACCTAGAAGATGTCAAGTTTGATAGTTTGTCAAGCCCATCGTCCTCCCAAGCGTTTGAGATTTTCGCGGTAGATGTGGGCGTCTCTTTGATGAAAACGGAGACAAGGTTGGAAACCTTTCCACGATTGTGCGAGCTGTCGATTGCGACAATTCCGTAGTAGAAGTAGTCGTTTGCCCAGGGAACAGCTACAGTGCAAGTTTGCCGAACACCGTATTCTTCTGGCTCCGGCGTCAACGAGCTGTGTACCAAGATTCCTTGAGTTCCAAAGTTGTCGTTCATAAGTGCTTCGCGGGAAATGTAGCAGCGGATTTCATATCGAGCGGCTGCAATGGAAAAAGAATACGATTTAATAGAATATTATCTCAAATTTAAGAGTACAGCATTTATTATAGGCTTTTGCTTTTATACCTCTTCCTTTATCGTAGTCTCCACCAGGAGCAGTCCAGCTTAACTTAATTTCCGAAGCAGAGTCCACAACCCTCTCAACACGCAAGTCGGTGACACGGCCTGGTGGATAGGGATCTTCCTCAAGTGGCACTCCACTTTCAATATAAAACGAGTTACCAGCGATTTTTCTGACAAAGGATCCGGTTGGAACAGTAGCGATGTGAGGAACACTACTTCCACAGCAAACTGGCTTGTCTGAATATTTCAAATTTCAAAAATTAAAAACATATTTAAATTTATGAATTAACATTCCAGCAGAATCGTTCCGTCACAGAAACGCAATCAAAACCTACCATAAGATTTCCTGGTAATATTCGTATGAACTGGAACAACGGCTTGTCCATTATTATCATCAATTTGAAGTGTAACCGTGAAAAGGCCAGGATTTGGTCCGAGTTGTGTAAAGTAGGCTGAGTAAATTCCGTCTCCCCAAGTAATGTCTGGATCTAGAGGAATTTTCCAAAAAAGGTATAATCATTAGTTTCGCGAATCATCTATTTTACAGAGACAGATAACGCTACGCTTGAGTGATATTAGGAAGTACTACTCACCTCCACTTCCAGTATCCAGTAGTTTCACACTAACAGTGCTCGGCCCATGTCGTGGTGACCTTGGCAGATTAATAATGGCCGTAACGTTTGCATTCAAAACAGGAATGTCCCCTTGCAAAACCTGCGCATACAGTAGCACAACCTCTGCTTCGCCAGTTTCTTCGGACTCGCTCTGCATGTTGTACGGCAAATCGGTAACCGCTGCTGCAGTAGTCGATGAAAGGGCTGAATCATCTTGACGCATGGCTTGTTTAACGACTTGATTCCAAAATTTCATAGACACAGACTCCGTCTTTCTGGACTCAGTAGTAACATCAACGGACGCAGGTCGTGGTGACGCAGCTCGCAAAAATTTTATGCTGTATCCCCATGTGCCAGCCTGTTTAAGAGTATAAAGTTTATGAAAACCAAAAGTTTTATTTTTCAACCGGCCACTATAGCTAATTACCCTTTTTCATCTTACACCTTCATCCAAACATTCGAAAAATTACAATTATTTAGCAACTTGTACGGAACAATATGACATAAATCATTGGGGGAGGTTTGGCCAGTACAGCGGTGCAAATTTTAGTGTTCGCACATTATGCTATTGACTTCGCCACAGGAAGGTAATAACGAGTACCTCTCCGACAGAAAACACACAGCGCTAGAACCACTGCTCATTACGACTGAACAAAGAGAAAATATTGCGCTTATGACAGTTCAGTTATTACAACCGCTGAGAAACTGCTATTAAAGAAAAGGAGAAAAAAATAAAAACACTTGACTACAGTACCCACAAATTACTTGACACTTCGGTAAGAAAATGAAGTCCCTATAAATAGCATTTCGCATATTTCACAACTGACCGCGAGAAGCACAACCGGAATGAAGAGAATAATAAAAATATGGATG
Source organism: Akabosia matsudoensis (assembly GCA_019593645.1). Lineage (NCBI taxonomy): Eukaryota > Metazoa > Arthropoda > Collembola > Entomobryomorpha > Paronellidae > Akabosia > Akabosia matsudoensis. The sequence goes on along the minus strand of VICI01003583.1, from coordinate 2,421 downwards.
ACAGATAAATTACTAGAAAGCAAAAAAGAAAATGTACCTCAGCAGCACCCGGAATCTTGAGGATTATCATTCCCTCCGCATGCAGAGGAAGATCAAACTCTTTGCCTGAAGGACTAACCAACTGTAATCCATCAACATCTCCGCTCTGTTCCGTGGTCACTGTTACCCAAGTGTTTCTTCCGAGACTATCCTCAATCGTGAATTTCCCTCTGGCTTGCCATTCCGAGTCTGGCCAATGAACGGAATCGTAAACCTGTGGGGATTGTAATTACAAAGTGATAAAGCGTGAAAAAGATGACGCTATGTTGTCATAATATGCTGAAACATCAAATAGACATCAACAAAATCGTAAAAAAGCTGCATATTATTAGCGTGCTCATTTATTGAACAGCATAATCAACATACCTTGTTCAGTGGAGTTCCCAGGTTTTCGCTAATGACTTGAATGAAAATGTTGCTGAGAACTTCGCTCTGGTCCAAGTTGTGATTTCCACTGTTCCCTTGATCAATAACTTTATAGACGCCACCGAATCTGCCAAGTTCCATTAGCTGTTTGGTCCCATCAGAATGGCTGTCGTCTTCGTAGGTTATAACAATCACTCGCAATGGGGTGTTCTCAATGATTTTCCTCACTCTGTCCCACTCACGGTTACTGATTTTAGAGGGCGAGCCATTAACAAGGATCAATGTGGCAGGTCCAACGTTCTCACTAGATGACTTTATTAACTGTAACCGCAATAAAAAACAGAGAGTGCTGATAAAATACTTGTTTCATTGTTAGTTCAAAAGATAGTCCAAGCCATAAAAAACAACATTCATTTAATAGCAAACTTTTTAATACCTTTACTGCAGCTCTCAATGCACAGGATACACAGCTTTCGTCAGTATCGGTGGTCAAAGGCCGAACCGGGATTCTCCCATGCAAATTATCCCTGTTATGAGTACTGGTCACTTCGAGGGGTAAGCTGACAGACGTTGAGTTAGTGTAGGTGATCACACCGAGCTCTACTCCACTTGGGAGACGATGAAACATCCGGTATAGTGACCGACGCAAATTGGACCAACGGTTCTGTTCGAGAAAAAAAGAATAATTTTTAATTTTGTTTGCTCTTCGATTTTATTGCATCATCATCGGTAAACATTTTTTTGGTGAAAAAAGGGATCATAATCAGTAACATCTTTTTTTTGGGTGTCTTTTTTTACGCAGCCATCTATAGCATATTCGGTGTAGCCCACCCTTCCCATTTTTTTACTAGCATTAAAAATGGCAATGACACAATAAAAAAACTTACATTGTGGTTCATGGAGCTACTCCGATCAAGTAAAAACATGATTCGATGGGATTTGGCAGTGGTGTAGGAGAAAACAGGTGGTGGAGCAGAGACAATAGATCTGAGGGTTGAGCCCGATGCCGTACTTGACTCCATGCTTGAACCACCGTTTCCCTGTTGACCAGTTGGTCCTCCTGACTGCTGCTGATGAAGGTGAGTCGACTCTTCCCTAATATAGAAATAGGGGCAGAGTTATTTCTCAGAGCTCAAACTCTCATGATCCAAATGGTACAAATATAGAGAAAAGCTAGAGCAATTACGCCTAATTTATTGCTGCAAATAAATTATTTATTGTATCTTCTGAAGAAGCTCTCAAAAACGCGAGCACCTATGAGGAAGAAGGGCTATACATTTAAAGTGGATAGAAAGAAACTAACTCCTTGACCGCTACATTGTAATAAAAGAGAAAGAATGGCGAGTAAAAATTTACATACAGGTAATATATCACAAAGCATAGTACTTGCTGCACGCAAATGCAACAATAAAATGTGTGCTTGTTTGTTAAAATGAAGTATCGTTATCTGCTGTGATTGAGAGCAGAGCATTCTAAGAAGACTCAGTTTAAAACCCGTATTTTGGATATAGTCCAGCAGTAGTTACACATATAACAACGATGAAAACTAACTTGTACTTCATTTCTATCACCTTTCCGAGAATTTATTGCCGGGCCAGCTAAAAAAAAAGATATTGCTTCTTAACAAATTGTTGTGGGTATACGGTCAAACCACATACCAGATTCTGGTGGCACGATTAGAGACAAGAGACTACTCTTTGAGACGAGCAGTCAAGACGATCGATAAACTGCAAAAAAGTTACAAGTGGCAATATTTTTCTTGGTGGTATGCCGGCAATAAATCTTCTCTGATTTTTATTCAGTCAAGTCAACGCGTTATGAAAAGCAACTGCTCTCAGTCATAGAATATAGTGGAATTTAAAGTGTGATGAAATCTTTAAATGGCTTGGAAAAAAAACACTTGAAACACAATTTTGAGTTAGCAAAGAGGGAAAGAAATAGTTAATGAATTGTCTATCATTTTTTTGGGCAATAGTTTGTCACAAATTTGTCAGGGATGAATGAGGCACGAACAAA
>VICI01003582.1:0-12918 GCA_019593645.1 Akabosia matsudoensis | reverse complement strand
TTCTTTAAGTTACACGCGAATGCCCCAAAAATGGCAGGATATCTAATTGATTGGTTCGCAAATCGTGAACGTAAAAATGCCCTGAAAACCATCCTAAAAGCGTAAGGCATGAGTTGCTAATAACCGGTGACTCATATTTATATTTTCATGTCTATTTTGTATCCAACAATACCTGCAATTGTACACAATATTTACTCATGAAATCATTAATTCATCTTCTTGTTTTCAGGCACTTATGATCTCTTTAATAATGTTTAATTTATATGTGATTATTATGATATGCAATAATTTTTTTATTGAAATATACACAGTTATCGTCCGAGTGTTCCGACCGCGTACGTTAAGGAGCAACTTGCCTTACCCTTAGATACAGATTGGACGGATTTCCTTACAGCTACTAATTTGGAAAACACAATACTATATTCGGACCCCACAAATTCCAAAATCAATTCCAAGGACTCTTATCCACTAGTTATATCGGCACTATCATAATTATCATACTAATGTTATCGTATTCAACCGCATATCCACTTTGTACAAGACTTGCATGCTGTCATCCTCCTGCCCGGGGACTACATATGGCGTCTGGTCTGGTGTATATACCTTGGCGGTTTTGAGCGCGTCTGTAATACCCTTTTTGTAATAATGAAAAGAAACTTCTTCCGCAGCTGTTAAACGATAAAGAATACTTCTGAAGATGGGCCGATAATAACAATATAAACTGGTTTCGGAATAGGGATCCAGATCTTGCGACACGACTTCCGCATTTAGTGGTGTCACCTGAGATTTAATGACTAGCATTTCGAAAAATGTTTTTGCCATACAAATTAATATGATGTGTTTTTATGCGTTCCCAATAAAGGATACACTTTTAGAGCCTGATTTCTTAACGAGTTTATTTTTTCTATTATAATTACGTGTACAGTGTCATCAAAATGCAAATCTTCAGAAATGCATCATTCTAAAATCCTACGCGAACAATTTTAAACGAATTATGTATGTATAAACATACGCCCTCCCCTAAAAAGGCAATGGTTTTTACAGCTCGGATTTTCTGGGCATATGATAGTACAAAGTTGTATAAAACAAGTCCTCTTATAATTAGTGCTATAAAGTTTGTAAAAACCCTGAACCTTGTTTCCAATATTTTTAAGCAAATATACAGAACCCTATTGTATAAACATTTTCTCTAAATTTACTAGCAAGTAGCACGTGGTCACTCATTTGTATCATGAAATACAATAGCGTTTACCTATCTAAAAAATATTAATTTTATATTGTTGCATTGCAAAATCGTTTTCACTGTAAGTACTTCGTAAATATTGCAAATATTAATTAGAGTTAAATGATGATAGAGAGAAGACAATGAGAACAGTATCTGGACGTGTCAATTTTCCGTTCTCCCTAAGTACATGCTCAATACTGTTCTATAAGTACATTGAAAATAGTACCAAGAGACAGTTTATGGTATCATAAAGTCATGCTGCTAAGCTAGCTGCTATATATTTTAAATTAAACTTCTGCCGTAAGTACTACTGTCACATTTATCGTCACTTCAGCCTGGAAAGGTGTTTCTGAACCATGTCCTGTAGCACACGCAGAATCTCAAGATGAAGTCAATGTTGGAGGTGTGTCCATTGTGCTTTCACTGCCATCCACGGAAGGTGCTCGTACCACAGTGGTCGCAGAGGTTGTAGTTGAAGTACCTGATGTAGAACCACCTCCAGATGTAGTTTCAACGGTTGGGTCTGGAAATAAGAAAGGAATTTAATATTTAATTTATCCCACTCTTTATGAAGGCAAGTGTCCTTACAACACATTACTGGCTAATTTCTGACAACGTACTCTGGATTGAATTTACAACAGTGGTAGTTGTGACGGTTGTAACACTCCTAATCTGATTTGTAACGTTTATGGGGGAGAGCAATGAACCACCGTCAATCAGTCGTTCCTCCACATTTCTAGATAAAATGAAAAAGTTAAAAAAAAAAAAATTATTTAGCAATAAAAACAAGTCGATATTACTACATTGAAAAGAGAATATAAGAAACAACGTTACGATACGGATAAAGTTACGATTACAAGGATACTACGGTGGTTATCTACTGAGCAAACGGAAACATGGTATTACGTGGTGCTGCTGTTCACACTAGACGAGGCAGTTCCATTCCCATTCACAGTGACCAAATGATCTCGAACGGAATCTATCGTTATATCTGCTGCTTCAGAACTTAAATCATCCATGCTAATGTCACGATGATTGGAATCAATATTACCGTCATTTCTAAGCGCATCCACGTGATTTGCATTGTTCGCAGTCTCGTTGTCTACGGTTTCCTGTTGCTGTTGCGGTCCAAAAACACTACATCGCGGTTTGGATACTAAGGCTGCCTTCGTGGAAACACTTATACGTTGTATTTGGCTGGAGCTAATTTGATAGAAAGCTTCGCCAATGTCGTTGAAAGTAAAGCTAGATATGCCGGTAATGTCTTCACGTTTAAGGCACTGACTAAACACAATTTGCTTCCGGAGATCTGGGACAGTGATTATGAATACGTCCCCTTGATTGGTTAAGCACGACAGACATTTCTCGTGATACGATTCGTCAGCAGACGAAACAAAATTTTGCACGCTAACTTTTCTTGTACGCGATCCTTCCTGGGCCGTTAACTTCAACTTCCCAAAGGGTCTTAAAGCTGGTAGCGTAAATATCTGCCAAACAAAAGTTAATTAGTTTTTGAAATCTGAATTACAATCCAGATCCTGATATGTGTTTCGATATCTTACCTTGAGTTGCTCTTCGCTTGAGATTATAACTTTGTGTGGGCCTAGGTGATCATGTTGTGGAGAAAACCCGTCGACGACTCCGGTGTTGCAATCCAAAACGATGACCGATAATACTGGGGCTCTATGTTTCAACTGAATTTCCTTTGCTATCTGGCACGATACATCTTCCTTGTTCCGTCTCTCCCCGCCAGGAACTCCAACGGTGAATACGTAGACTGTTCCAGAATTCGTACCAGCCCAGAGCGTTGGAGTTGTTGTTTGTACTATAAATTTTTTCAAGGAGATGAGTCAAGCAATCCGACAACGTTTGTAACGAATGCAGAAAAAGACACTTGTTTCAGTAGTCATGTTTGGCACTTACAACTAACCATGTACGTTTTCGCAAATGCAACAGATCGCACCATAGACGACATAGCATCGTCTGCACCTCTAGCTTCAATCGCACGTTCAATTGATTTCGTCGGCGGGTCAGTAGGACTATTGACAGTTGATAACGATGGACTTTTTATCGGACTACTTCCACTTGGAGCTCTCTGAGAGCGACCTTTTCGAAGCCGACGAAATGATTCTCGTAATGACTTCTTAATAGACTTTCTTCTGGAAATTGGAGTGTCGCCTGCAGCCATTACATCTATTTACGAACAGAAAAATGTTAGGCTATTCATGGTAATATCAGATAAAGGTAAAAGTAAGTTACGAACCATTCGGATTTAGCGTCGACTTGATCATCACTACTTTCTTTCGAAAGAAGTCAAAAAGCAGAACGCCATGAGCGGTACCCACAGCTGTGACACCTGAAGGAGCTTCTAGAGCCAAAGCTGTAACAGCCGCTGGTGGCTTAATCTGCAATAATGCACTGACGGTGAAAGACTCTTCGCCATCTCGATTTCCAATATTGGGATTGTTTTTCGGCTTGTATTCCAATGGGTCGTGTCCTTTCCACACAAAACCATCATTTGCAGCCACCATGTTGCACATTACGACCTAAAATTTAAAGTTCCATTTCAGTTTGTGAAGCAGGCAAATTCAGTATTACTCCGAAACAGGATAACTCACGTCGAGCTTTGAAGGTTCTTCCGGAAGAATTCCACGTTTCATTGAACTTACGACGACCAACTGCCCTGCTGTGCCCCCTACAACTAGCACCCCAGATTTAGGACAGAAGCTAATCTTCTTCACAGCAAGACGCGGGTCGTCAGAGTAGGGATCAAACGTTCCAACTTTCCTAAACGGTGGCCACTCATCTTCATCTTCATCTTTCGCATTGCTATTATCTAGACCCGGTTCTGGTAGTTCATCCGTCGAAGTAAACAACGTGGATGAAATAAACTTGGTCACAAGTGTCAAACAATTTCCGGTTGCATCCCAAAACCGGATGGACCCATCCTCGTGTCCTGTGATTAATAGTGATTTCCCGGAAGACTCATTAGACTTATCACTGGAGTTTTTTGTAACACCCTTTTCAGTTCCATGAACTTTCCCTCCTTGAATTGGCCACGGATTCTTGGAAAATTCACCAGCAAGGCCTATTCTGTTTAAAGCTGAGAACACTTGGTCGGACACGTTATCAACATGATGAAAGCAAGTTACGGCAGATGGATGGATTGCATTCAGATAAGGATGTGGATAAAACAAAGGCCAATTTTCGCTCTCTAAATCGATTGCAACAAGTTCTTCCTCAGCCAAAATAATCATAGCTGCGGGAGTTCCATCATCAACGGCACCATTTTCATTCACATTGGGAATCAAAACGAAGTCTATAACCTTTGACGTTAAGTCAAAAGTTACATGGGGGGAATCAGAAGATCCTGATAATAGAAATGAAAATCTAATGAGCATCTAGAAAACTGAGAGAGCTGACTGAAAACCGACGAAAATTCCTGAGCAAATTACCTTCAGCCTTGACAGTTACAGTGAAATGATCCCCATAATCACGTCGTGGCATACCCCCACTAAAGGCACACATTACTTCGTTTTTCTTCGTCCTTCCAAAACTTCAGCTTTCCGATTCTTTTACAAGGAAATGGCCCGTACGGAGTTGTCGCCTCCCTTTCCGGTTTCTGTCCAGATTCAATATTCCATACAATATACGATCCGTCATTGTGTGCAGTTGCAAACAGTCTCGTATCTTGATTGTCTTCCTCAGATGGAAACCAACAAAGGTCCTCCAGCTGCTGAGACGCCACAAAGTTCTGCGTAAAAAGGTAAAGCAACATAATATTATTTACTCCACAGGTTTACATTTATAACTATTGAATTCGCGACATACCCTAATGTTCTTTTGCTGCTTCGATATCCCACAATACAACCAATCCTCGCTCATATCCAATGAGTAGTTGAGATTCAGAGGGGAGTTCCAATATACTTTCTACTGCTCCAGGATTTACTTTATAGTTTTCAGGCCCACTTAATGTTAAAAAGTACAGTTTGTTAGAAGAATATCTTTTGTGCAGATGTTCAGTACGGCATTATAATGCAAGATGTTTGCTTACTTTTGCAGTACTACATCGAGATAAATAATTTTATCGGTTATTTCAAACTTTGGTATATCAAGCATGTACACATTTCCTCCTTCCGTTCCAATATATGCCAATTTACAGTCTTCTTTAACAACAATGGATGAAATCCTTTTTAACCTGCATACGTAAAAAAGAAATGCCGTTATAGCTGTTCCTTACTATTTTAATTTTGAGCAGCAAATGGTAAAAGTTAAACTCACTTCCCCTCCAGCGAATACGACTTGACCAATTGTAAGTTGGAATTTTGAAACTTCCATAAATGTAAGGAATTGTCATCGCACAGTGTTATAATGCGGCACTACAAAACAGTCAAAATTATTCATTTTAATTCTTTCTTCGATGATGATTAGCTAACAGGAAAATACTGGATTATTTCACTTACGGATTTTGGCACAAAGCAAATTTTCGTTACGGCGATTTCCTCCTCTTGAGGATGCTGCCCTGTATATTCGACGCCAGGTTGTCCAACTCTAAAGGTTATCAAATCAAATGTTATCTCATACTTAGGAACTACGGCACTACCGGACCCACCAAGAGCCCTAATTGTCCAAAATTTAATTTAATTTCTTACATAGTCAATGCTCCGCTTCGATTTGCAAGTGCCAAAAGCTGCAACTGTGGATCGTACGCGAGCGCCGTAGGCTTAGATGGAAAGCCATGAGTCACGGTCTGCAAAGCGTTACAGGGAAACCATTACATTTCAGTTTTTTTGGAAATCATCCCTTATTTGTACAACTCATCCTTTACCTTTGAAAATCCAAACAATTCCTTTTGAACTTTGACCCTTTCCGCAGAAATGTGGGTGCCTTTCCCTCTAATAAACTTCAGCATGGTGGCCTGATCTTCCAGAGCCCCAGTTGTCGCCGATGACGTGAACTCTGTGTAATCTGGTATGATGACAGCGCTTTCAAACTACCCGTACATGAGAATATAAACTACACCCCGTTCGTCACGTTCACTTAATTCCTCTCGCACCAAACAAAAATTAATTGTCCTTAAGTCCAGCCCACAATCACGTATCCACAATGGGAAACCGAAACCACTTGGTAATCATCTTTCCCATAATTCCACCAACTATTGATCAAACAAACGAAAAACTTGCTACGCCAAAAAATCGTTGATACACTAAAAAACAATCCACTAAAATGCACTTAAATGCTTTAATTTGTCCACTTCTTCAACTTTTTTACTTTTAAAAATAGTTTTTCTTCACATTCTTCATAAATTCTTGCAAAAATAAACTTCACTTAATAGGTATTACACCCCCACATCCTCTGCTAACAAGTGACGTCAGCGTTCTCATTTGTTACTGTTACTAACAATTAACCAAACTAAGCCATTTTAGGGGTGTTTTCAGACAAACCAAAAACAAAACCTTCCCAATTCTTTCTCCCACAATAACATACACAACTGCAATTTCCTTTCTCTATACTTTTAACAGCTCATCAGCATCATTTTCGCACACTCGCAACCTAAAAAACAACTCTAATTATCCCTGTCAATTGTTCAGTCCTGCTGTCATCGCCGCATCCCATAAAACAATTGACCTCCCAAATGAACTGATACTTTCAACACTTTAACAAAACCCTCTGTCACACTATCATTTTTTTCGTCACGCCAAAGTCTCAAGTCATTGCAAAAAAAATCCCTCTATCCAAGAGTCTTATTTACAACGAAAGAAATAAAACTTGAAGTAACTACACACACACACATGTACCATCTTTCTACAAACAAACCAAACAACAAAAATCTTATCCTGTATTACTTTCCTACAGGAGTATTACCTTTTTCCAACAATACACAACTTAAAACACTGATTACTACTCACACCAACCAACTTGATATTCCTTTTCATGTACGCCAGCAGATTGTCTACCTTGTTTGGTCAGGTAATACTCTTTTTTTTGCAGTAAACTTTTATTCACCTTCTTTTTATTTTAGGCAACAATACCAAACCTTTTTGCTACTTTACACACTAGTGTGCATACTTGATTACATTATTGTGTCCACTTGGATTACAAATTACAAGTTGCACACAACAACATTTGGCTGTTTTTTTTTTGTTGGTCTTGTCACTTTTTTACGTGAGCTCCATATCCTTTCGGTGTGTTTTTCTTCAGGATCAGGATTGTCGTTTCTGTAGTAAGAAGTACACGCAGGCAGACACGGTTTAGAGGTGGATACATCTTCTACTTATGGTCTTTCTGACAAGACGCAAAAATATGTATGTGTGCATAAAAAAAGCCGCTGGCAAAATGCTAACCAACAATATTGAGTGCAGTTTTAATAATGAAGAGAGAGAGAGAGAGAAAGATTAAGGATATGGGTTGAGCCAGGCACCTTATCGTTTCCCTTTTGGTCCCCGAAAAAAAAAACAATTAAACTTGTGGTGTGGTGAATGTGCACATTCATTCTGTATAATAACACCCTTTTCATGGCCATATAGAACGGGATAAAAATATGCATAGTGCACAATGAACCCTTCATAAACAAATCATTTTCTTGTTTTTTTTGGTAGAGTATTATTGGTAACCCGAAGAGGAAAAAAACTGTTTAAAATATGTATGAGTGCATACCTGATATATTCTCTCCCCTTCAAGTTCTCACACTATTTTTGTTTACTAGAGGAGATAGCACCCTCTCTGCTTTCTAAGTGCATTGGTCTTTTTTTTTCTTTTTTTAGTTAATGCTTGGTTTAGCAGGTGAAGTCTCTGGGAAAATTAGTATGTGGGATATGAAAATGGATCGGATATTGGTTTGTGAAAACTTTTAAATTGTTTATTAGTAGGTAATATGCAGAGGGAAGTAGTGTATAGTGTGCAAGGAGTCTGAAGAAACATTGCATCAAATTGTTTATGTTTTGATGATTGACTGGATGATGCTTCATAATGGTAGCGACATGCACTTTGGTGCACCGCTAAGCAAAAAAAAAAAAAACTTTTAAAAAGTATGAGAAAATTTCATAGTGAACGAGAAATAAAATAAATAAATAAACATTGTGTACTACATAGTTGCGGATTTAAAGGTCTATGACTTTCATTTCGGCGTAATCACGAAAAAGGATGAGAGATAATAATTCTAAAGTAGCAAAAACACCAGCGGGTTTTGTGTAAGACAAACAAAGTGAAAAAAATGTGGAAAACTTTTAGGATGCATATTATACTAAAACGCATTTCAACTCCAGTTGATATCTAACAACTATCAGTTCATTCATTCTTAGAATGGAACTCGTAAATGATCCAATACTCACACTAAATTATTTATCGCAACTGTGTAAGCGGAAGTTGCTTTATCTCGTTTCCTACATACTGCTTTTAACTATTCCGAGCAGTTTGCCATGTATCTGATTCAGTCGTGCTTACTTTTCCTTTGCGGAATGTCCCAATTCTGTCAAGTTCGTGCATGACATTTGTAAGTATGGTTTGACTTCTCTCGACTCGTATTGGTCGTTATATGGTTTCTTATTGTACTTTTACTTTCAAGATGTTTGGCAACTAGGAAATGGTTACTGGTTACAGAAACAAAAACAGTTCTTGCTGTTATGGCTAAAGAAAACAGTTGAGTGTGAGATTGTCATGCTTGTGTGTAATGAGATGGTGACGACAGACGAGTTCCAAACATGGATTGATGCATTCATAAAACGTATAATGCATGTTTTTTCGAATATGACGATGTGATGCGAGACACTCATATACTTTTTGAATATAAAAATGGAAATGTTGATGCTATTGCACGAGGATAAAAGAAAGAGCCAGAGCTGGCGTAGAGGGGGAAGTGCAGCAGTTTTTTAAAACTGTGAAGTACTACATGTAAATATGTCATCATTATAAATGCGTATTTGGAACGATGCAGGATGTTTGTCACAGATCCTCTTCCCACATACATATTTGTGCCATTTATAAAGAGAAATTTTGCTGAACATATTTTGAAAGAAGTATCGTTTTGATCAATGGATCGAGATATACTGGGGATAACAGCTTAAAGTTCAGAGTAACAAAGGTATTGATAACAATTTCGTATCGCTTTCATTGTTAAAGAACAATGACAGTAATTGCTATAATTTATCATTTGGGAATAAAGGAGAAACGTTTACAATTCAATGACACTAACTCAACTAGTTTTTCTACATAAAACTCAGCAGGAAGAAGGAAAGAGGCGCTGGCATAGAACGTGTGAAATATGGAAATCCGTTTTTCCCTGTCCGAAAGTTGAACGCACCGTTTTTCAGGATTGCAGACTAAACAAGGCTCTACAACCCCGAGTAATTCAAACAGGGAAGTACAATCACGCACAATCCAGTTAGACAGGACTGTGGGATCAAGTAAAATAGGATAAACACCCTTTTTGAAGGGGTGACTTTATGAATTGCATGAATCGCTTTCATTCGTTATGCGTTATCATGGCCTGAGTAGCAGTTTGATAAGAATCAGCACAAAAGATTACGGCGAGTTGAATAAAGTACTTACTAATTATACCAATAACGCACTGTTTCATCGATTCTACTCTTCATTATTTCACGTACCTAAAATTTGGGAACAATGAAAACTTTTAAAACAGGGTTTAAGTACCGAGCAAAAACATGTATCAAGTCTGCTTTCGATGAGTATACTTCACAACAACTACTTCAAAAAATAAAGACGACGACCAAAAGGGGCGCATACAGCAACCATCTCTTGTGGATTCACAGCACTACTTTAGGTAAGCAGGTTTTGCGTTCGATGAACGCTACAACACAGGCAAGCATCATCTACGTAAGCTAACTTGTTGATACTACCTGAGAGAGAGTCATATCAGGGAATAGTAAATTTTAAAATCCATGTTAATGCAATTTTCAACAATTGAAACCTTTCAAACCAAAAATTCTGGTCAGACTACTTCATAGTATGTAGTATACATTTCTTTCGCGTAGTAAAAAATCAGATTACATCATCGTCCATACATGAAAAAACCATCGTACCTGGTGTAATCTTCGTAATAGCACATCTGTCTTTTTTTGTGATCGGTCATTGTGCAAACTGTCGTTTTTTATCGTTGCAAAGCTTTTGAAATTCCGAAAGCGTTGTAGCAGCTAATGTTAGAGATGAAACTGAAGTGCCATATGGACTTTATTTTATATTCATATTTTCTTTTACAACAAGCAGAAGCACATTGTTATAATTGCTATTTCTTTCGAATAGCTTTTAAGCGAGCACGATTTTTCAATTCGACACTGTTAGTGAGTAATAACCTCATGCTGTAGGGTTTACAGCCTCAACCATTTGGAAATGGGAAGAACTTCGAATGACTCAAAGTCTACGACGTGGTACACATATATATGCGTACACAAGGATTGTCATCTTATTAGGGAGAAATATGGTAATAAAGTGCAGGGCGTATATAAACAAATGAAATATGACGTGAGCTAATCTTTTACGGTTTACGATGTAGCAAACTAATATGGCTAGTGGTCACAAATGCATGGCATACAACAACTCTCTGCACCCACGGAAAAACTGGCCGGAAAATGAGCCAAAATATTTTTGTTTTTGATACATTCATGCTAAACACATAGTTTTCATATGGCCAGCTACTATGTGGCATTATAGCACAGCCCTTGACATAGCTGATACCAATGAAAGCATTCTACCGGTTTTAGAACTCCACCCGGCATGAACCACACCTCTGGCTCTTGAAGTATGGCCTGATCTTTTTCAGTCCAACCAGCAAGGCTGAAGTTTGCCGGAACACACAGATACATGAAATACATGACTCAATGCAAACTAGTACTGGTCGATTTCCGACACACTAGTGTGCTACAATCATATTTTTTTACACACAGCCGCTTATTCCAAATGTCATCATAAATGTGCTTATTCCTCGTATCTGAATATTTGTACAACGGTTTTCGTCACCCGATTAGCGAGTAATCTCCAAGCAGTGTTTCTTTCCAAAATATTTACCTACTGCTCTAGACGCTGAGCAAGATCCAGCCAGAGCAATGTGATTTGTGACACGGTAAACTTGACAAAACAAATATTTCTTCAGTTCTTTTGCGGAAACGGAGAGAAGACGATCCGTCATTAAAATGTGCGCACTGTGGCAATGTTTAGAAAGTGAATCAAGCTAAATACAGAAAATATACTGCATGCGGGAAATGTATATTATCTATACTATTAAAACCTTGCAGGGAATAGATGAAAGGAGAACTCATGCATGAATCGTAATACGTAGCAGATATTTTTGCAATTAAGAACACTAGCGCTGTGTTAACGGTTCGGTTCGTTTATGCAGTACGTAGATAATTTGAAAACACAGTAAATATTCCCAGGCATGTGGTCTGTGCCAGAAAGTAGTTTCTGTTGAGCACGAAAAAAAATCTAAGAATTACATATATGAATACAGTAGCAGCCTTTAGATAAATAGTCGTACTCTACAAAATTGGTGTTTTTAGTCTTATGCCGGCTACGACGGGTGAAACAAACTTCACAGGCAAGACTGCCCATATTTTCAACTATCTATGTGATGGACACTTTGACAATTTGTGCATGAAGATATTTTAATTTTTTGGTGACTAATCGTGCTATTAATTTTCAAGTTATGAAACTGTCATTCTAATCTGTTTATTGAGTGGTGAGTGAAGTGTAGAAAAATTGGAGGGTAATCCGCAACCACATATCGAAGGTAAGATTTCACTGAACACACATGTAGATATTTTAAAATATATACAGCGAAATTATAATTCCCTTAAATTTGACCCTGGATCTCTTCAGTGCGTCATGTGAAAACGAAAAGGTAGAAGTAGAAAGAACACAGCTTTAAACGTAAATCTTGAGCATTTTGCAGCAAATGCACACGTGAATTTGGTCAAAAACATCACATGTGCAATATCCAGTTTCACAGCCAATAAGCAACTGGAAATGCGAACTTTTAATCCAAGGGAAATCTTCTTCGTCTCATGCATCATAAAGCATAAATGATGTATTGGACACGGCTTTGCAAAATAATGTTTAAATATATTCGCTTGCGAAATGGGAAATCCTCTCTTTTTTACGTAATAAGAAGAAAAACTCACAGAATAAAATGCATCTCGTGTACGTGCCAATCGAATAACACGCAGTTCTTACGATATATCGGATATTTCTTATAAATGCATTTCAGAATTATAGTTAGGGATAGGAAGTGGAAGTAGTGTTGTGTTATTCGGCTTCGATACAAACGCGATGGTTCAGCACCACCACAAACGCGTTGCGTTACACATATACTCGTTTTACATTTTTTATGTGTATTTCATCTGAAGTGGATTTCTTAAGTTAAACGAATGTTCAATCAATTTTTCATTGAAAGCAATTGGCGCACCAAATGACGTTACCTCAATGATAATAGATAAAGAAAGACTGTATTTTTATTAAAGAAGAGTCTGTTTTTGAAAGAGAAAACTGCTAGAACTGTTCAATACATCGATTTTGTAAGGTTTCCCAAAAATATTTCCCCTTCAACAGTCAATCAAAGCTACTTTTTAATACTAACCTGAACCCCATACGCAATGTGGTGAAAAAAGTTCACTTTTCCAGCTGCGACATTTTAAGACTCTCATTATAATTACTTAATGTACCGAATTTGTTAAGTGGGTCAA
>VICI01003581.1:0-12918 GCA_019593645.1 Akabosia matsudoensis | reverse complement strand
ATGGTTATGCAACAAAATTTTTCTTGCTGCATTGCATAACTCTTGTTTGGTCTTACAATTTTGGTTCCTTACTACAGGAGTTCATCATAAAATCATAAATTGTCAATATGCATAACGAAACGAAATAATTTTTGCCCAGCACAAGCCTTCATTAAAATATGCAACTGATTTCCCCAAACGTCACCAGAAGACAGGGCTAAAGTGTCATTTTTTCGTCACTTGCTTGAATACAACCTCAGCTTTAGCTTGCAGACAGTCCTGCCTGCAGGCATATTACAATTTTTTTTTAAACCCATTTGGCAGTGCAAACATGCCAATAAACTAATCTAATCCGTTTGTCTGTCCGTCGATGTAACAATTTAATATATGAACAGGTTCGGAACTCTTGTTTTAATAGATTCTAACTAGTTCACTGGTGCAAACTTTATCGCTTCACATAGGTAAGTTTGCAGCAACACTATTATTATCATGTTTCTTGTTTGGAGATATGCTTTTAAAAAATAACATGGATTTGAAAACGAATATTCGCATCAAAATTTGAAATTAGTATACAAGAAAAAAAACACGGATAGTTAATTTTGACGCGAAAAATAAAAAAGTTTGTTTGCGGCCGACATGATACATTGATAAGGCAAAAGGTAAATAAAATATCATCCTAATAATATGGTTCGGTTGTGTCCTTTTTCTAGTTCACTTCTTGAAGATTACAAGCTGGGCGACTAGTTTTGGACAAATAGGAAAATAAGTAGATGCAAGTGAAATTAGCCGTGTAAGGATGATTTAAATGAAAAGATTGGCATTTACGAGAGGAGTAAAAGTAGCACTAAATTGTATAGGTAAACTGGGAAATATGATGATCTTTAAATAATGATGTTTAATCATTGACTTCTGAGTACATAATAACAAATTTACTGTGTCGATCAATGGGGTAGGTATATGCACAGGAGGAAATTTGTGTAATGGGGGAATGGATCAATGGGCTCCGTGCCAAAATCATTGACTTGTTCCCCATGATGCTAAGACAAGCTGAACAAGTTTTTTTTTTTTGTACAGGAATAGACATTTTTCCCTTTGAAATCATGAACTATTGAAAATTATGATGAGTGGGCAGTCTGTCTTTAAACACAATGTAGTTTTGTCGTGGACAGGTGAAGAAGTGGCTTGAATCGATCATAAGTCAACTCATGTCGCACTAATTAATAACTGCAGTGCTATAACGATAATAACTGTAGTTAGTGCAGTCAAGTCCCTGCTTTTAACTTGGTCCATTTTATGCCTTTCATCCTTCTGTCAAGTTGACTTGAAGCAAGATGAAGTGGACTTTGTCTTGATGCGATGGCATTTTTGAATGAATACTAGTTTCTTGACCGATAGTAATTTATAATGGCTCTTCTATTGCAAATCTGTTTGCTTTCTTGATCGATACTTCAGAAGAAAGAACATTTATGTTGATGATGAAATATAGGACTGTGCTACAACTTTAATTATTCAAATCTGGCCTATATTTTTCAAGCAAAATATGAATTGACTCGAGTATAATTTTTTTGGACGAATATCGATAAAATCAAAGCAAATTACGCCACTTGTGCAAGTGCAGTTTATTTGCATCTGAAATGGAATCATTGCACTTACTAAAATTTAATTGGATTTGGTCAAAATCCTGTACAAAGTTGCATGCACACTTGAAATTAAGGGCATAGAGGACAAAAAAGATAGATCTTTTTTTTTGTTAGCGTGAAAAAAAAATTTGATCTCTGTAATTTTTGCCTTCAACAATGGCTGCGATTTATCAATACGGATTTCTTCACTAAAAGTTAATTCCAATACTTTAAAAGACACACGTGCTGGTTTCTCAAAGAGATTCATGATTAGATTATTGCTACAAATGTTTTTCACGAGTTGTCACACAACCAATCATTTAATTGCTTTTATGAATTGTTTCATGACGTTTGCAGTATATGAGGAAAGGCTTCAGGTTTACATAAAAGTCTTATTATTATGCCCGTTGACGCATTAAAAATCTTTTTTATTGGGTTCACGTACCAGTCAGAAGTGCTAACGTGTCATATCAACTGATTTCCCCAATCCCGTAAACTTCTGCTCCAAAAACCCATCCATACATACTTTCTTTGAGCGTTCACTTTTCACACGTTAGATTATGTTTTGATACGACTCTAGCTCCTATTCACTATTAGGCATGCGTTGCTTTTGTACTAGCTATGTTATGTTAGAATTTTCAAGATGTAACAAAAGATAACTATCAAAAATTGTTTGGACACCGGCCGGTAGCAAATAATGGTACTTGCTAAGCTTATTTGTTAAAAAATGGAGCAATACCTACGAATTTCCATTTGCTTTTTGTACATTTTTTATGCATTTTCTTCAGTATTTGCTTTGAGTACAAAAGATGCAACATTTTATTCTCTTGATAATTAGAAGAAACTCGTTTGCCACCAAGAAAATAATGAGAATATGTTAATTTTTTAATAAAAGACTAACAGATATGATGATCGAGAAGGTGACGGTAACACCCATTAGGGGCAGCTAATTTATATTCACTTAATTTGAAAATACCTGCCAGATCACATTTCTGCCGACAGGATAAACACATCGTTGATCATCCTGGGATGCATTTGTCTTATATCCATCACATGACCATCGTTTGAGATTATTTGTTAACTGATTACGCATGGCTGCACTCGCATTACAAAAGCCTCGAACAGCAATAGTTTTATCGATTTCCATTGATTTCCAACGGTTTTTGTCATAAAACTGCTAAACATGAATGCGTACAAGTTTTATAAAGGTGAAGAGAGAGATAAATTGCGAAAAATAAGACTGTAGATGGCATTTACCTAGTTTGATAGAAAAGAAATGTCGTACATGTCAAGTTTGAATGACTGATTGCCCCAACACACCAACCAAGTAAAATAACCATACTAATGCGTTTGCTTACGGTGTCTATTGCAATTAATTACTTCAAAAAAGGTGCTTAGTGTGTACTGGTGGGTCGTTGCATCTTCAATGATTGGTTTGTAAATGATGTTTGGCAGATGGTTCTTTGATAGATGTGATGAAATTTTCAGGCGTAGGTATAGTAGACCACTAACTTGGAAAACAATTTAGTTGTCCCATCAATACTTTCTCAGCTAGAATTGTAAATTATCGTAATGCGTACTAATAGCATAGTAATTTAACACGTGACTTACGAAATACTTTCAGGAAAGCTATTTTGCTGTTTTTTTAATGACAATTATCGAGCTTAATGTGAGCAACGGTGTCATTCTGTGTTCGGGTACATTTTATTTTGACTTTTCGATGAAAAACCGGTTTGATTCTTATGTCAGAGTTAGGGAAAATTTGGTTTACTCATCGAATTTTGGAGAAAAGAAAACTCGAGGAAAACTTTCTGCAGAATTCCGCAGTGTCCCATTGTATGTTTGTGTAACAAGAAATCCACATTTAAAAAAATATCTTGACAGATGCAATTGTCTATTTTGAAATTTTTGGTGTACATATTTATGTGGTATCAAAAAAAAATGGTCAGAAATAAAAGATATCCTTACGCATGGTCTCTCGGTACAGTATATTTCTGGCATCTTGTCACCTTTAATCATAATCCTATGTAGTCTCACCTCAATGAGTTCAATCAATGTACGCATATGCATCCTACTTTCATTGGAAAAGAGTTGAATCTGGACCAAATTCCCGTTTCGGGTGTGAAAAGGTTGTCACTGGTAGGCAATGTACCAGTGACAGGTTTCTAAAGGATAAATACCATTGGCATGACATGAAACTTATTTCTGTTGTGGATTCATGTTAGACATTATGTTGTCACTAGTAGACTCCTCTGGACTCCTCTAGACTGTCACTGTGCATAGTGCATAATATAATGAATTATTTCCAACTTGTTTCAAGCCAATCCCACTCATTTTCGTTTCTTCTTATTACTTTTAAAGACATTTTAAAAACTAATCTTGACAAATATGAACACTGTGAGAGTTATGTATGTTTGTTTTTCCACAAGTTTGCAATAAATACGGATTCATTCATTCATTATTACATACACCCTATTCTTTGGCTCCAGTATTAAAAGATAAAATTTTTATTAAACGTGTTTTAGTTTTACATTACAACATTTTTCTTAGAAGAGTTAATCAAGTATTTGCAACAGTGTGTGAGGAGCTGTTTCCCACCCGATCCGGCTATTTCGTTTCCGTCGATTTCCCTTGTGTAAATATCCAGCCCGTACTGCCCCTCCTCAGGGAAGCCGATAAGAAACATAACTTCATCATTCCGTACAGATTGGCTGACGTATCTGAAATAGAGAAACATTGTAAAGTCTTTGTATAGGAATATCCATAAGTACATCATAACATTTTTTTTTTAAATTTGTATAAGCATCAAAAAAGGGAAAGCATACTTGGACAATTTTTTCTCGTCGCTTCCATTTTTGTGTAATGTAGCCATGAAGTCGGTAAGCGGCCTAGACATTCTAAAGTCAATTGTTAGTTCTCTTCCTGCAAAGATGAGTGGGTCTGGGTGGGACAGTGGAACGAGTCCGAAGAGTCTGGTGGCTTTAGCAGGACCCCATTCCCCGGACGCACAGTCGGGCAAGGGCACCATTACAGTTGACAAACTGGGACAGTCTATTTTGACCTATAAAAAAGTTTTTAAAAACAATGCATTAGATGCAATAGATGCAATGCAACAATTGGATAGGTAATAATGTACAAAACTTTTGATAGTCTAAACTACCTTGCAAACGGATTTAAATTTCATTGGTTCACCGGTAAGGTACTCTTTGGGTGTAACAGCGTTGGCGAAAATATCCAGGAGGAAAGCCCCAGACGAGGGAGCATGAACTCTGAACGACACAATAGGCGGGCTGACACTTTGCATTACAAATCGTTTGAGACTAACTCCTTCAAAGACATCAGCCTCTGTGTCGTACAACTTCAAGTTGTAGTGAAAAATCAGGCAGCCCTCCATTTGTGGAGGCATTCCAATCCTAACAGTAGCAGCACCTGTACAAAAACGCGATAAGTTAATTCCTATGGGCCAAAATAAATTCCCAATCGCTTAATGTTGATTCCTTTCGTACTCACCAGAAGAATCAGTGGTCATAACTGCTTTACAATGCGATATAATATCTCCGTGACTATTATGAACACCATCGCCGCTCTGCCCTGGAGGGAAGTACAAGCCATACCGGAAAAACAGGCTTCGTACAAAAGGCAGCTCCTCAAACTCCGTCAGCGAAATTGGCCGCTTCAGGAGTTGCCAATCGGGCTGTTGAGGGAAAAACTCGAAGATGAATTCCTTCGGATCCGTCAAAAAGTAGTGGTCGTCATACTCATATCTAAGAGAGTCCGACTTGGATGCTCTCTCTTTGGCATTGACTAAGTGTCTAGCTCCCCAGTTGCATTGTACAAATCTCCATGCCCCCGCGACAAAAACGGCGTTCCACGAGTTTCTAAACCGGTTGTCAGTAAATCTGACGCCCGGCTGGTAGCCCGCGGACTTGCTCAACCCTTTAATAACTACACAGTGAAGACCCGCATAAGAGCACAGCCGTTTGAAAAGAACATGATAGCTCTCTGTCCCTTGCTTGATCCCCCTCAGCAAGCCCATGGGGGTATCCGTCCGCACATCCTCCGTGAACTCCATCGCGTTCAAATTTTTAACCGTAATCCACCTGAATATCGTCCTTGCCTTTTCTACATCCGTCCCACACCTGGACACCAACTGCCGGACTAAATCTGTGAACGTCTTTTGATCTTCTTGCGCCACAGAAATAGCAATTTGGTCGATATCTGCAAATTCCACAGGATCCGAGTAAATATCCCTTTTGTCTGTTGAGGGCGGCGATGGGGGTGGTGGTTGGAGGGGATACGTGTCATAGTCTACAACCCCATGTATCTCATCATCGTCCTCGCCGCCACGCTGAATAAACTCTCTTTTCCTTTCGCTAATCAAATGCATCATTTCTTTACTTTGTTTCTCGACCAGGGCTGCCGTTGCCGCTCTGTGATTTTCATTATCATTACAAAATACGGTCTTTTCATTAAAAATGTACCGGTCAGCATCATAATCAAAAATAAAATATGAAAGTCATCATTGATAAGCATTTTCTCTCATTTACCGCTCGTGTTCTAACAACTTTCGCGTTGTTTGTTCGCGTCTTTTATCCCTTCGAATTGTCATGTGCCTTTCCAAGTCTTCCTTTTCCTTGGCTCGTAGTTTACTCACAGCGTGAGCGTCTTCTTTCATCCGGATGGACTCAAATTTGGACGCGAGTTTGTCCAACTCCCTTTCCCACTCCTCCCTAAACTCTGCATTGATGCGAGCCTCTTCCTCGGCACGGGCTTTTGCAAATTTTTGGTAAAGTAGGTCCTCCTCCTTGCGGTGACGCATTTCTAATTCCGTCTGCTCCTCTTTAGGCTATCAAAAAGGAAAAGCAAAAGTTGACCATTTTTGTTAAAAGTTGCGAAAACGCCGCGCTCATGCACGCGCTGCATAACTCACCACGCAGAAATCTGACCGTTCTTAAGATATTTCATTTATGGGTGGTGATGATAAATATTCAGAACTCACCAAATAGTAGTGCATTGGTTGCTCTTTCTTGTAGGCCTTTTGAAGTTCTGTGGCCTTGAGAGCGTGGGCGATATGAAGGGCAGAGGCATCAAACCTTCCAAAGTTATGCGACCTCGTTTTAGGAGTATGCTTGCTGCTTGGCGTGTCAAACAATGGGGAAGCACCATTTTCTCGTCGGTGGGTGGTGGTGGGTACATTGTTGTACGCTTCAATTTCCGAGGATGCTTTACTGCTTCCCCGTATCTGAAAAAACAAAACATGTTTGAAAGAAGAACAAAAAACTTCTTATATCATTACTGTCAATTTTTCTAGCCCCGCAAGGAAAAACAAGCCATGATGACTGCTTCTTTTCCACGTGTGGCCGAAGTTTTTTATATATTTTAGATTCGCACCTGGTCATTGACATGGGGAACAGATTTGGGTACACTGAGTGCTGTGCGAATGCCGACAGAGGAGTTGTCCAAGTGTCCAGGTCCAGGTTTGGGGACATGGCTCATGCAGTAGACTTCTTTGTCATCTTGGTCGTGCTGGGAGTGATAGTAGGTGCGAAGACTCAGCCGACTCCCACACACGCAGCATTTGAAACATCCAGAGTGGAAAAATGAAAAATCTTTCAGTGGTCCAACCCTGTAACAAAAATTCATCAAAAGAAATTAATAATTGAAATCGTGAGCATATCGGGCTTATCAGTTTCGTGGATAAGCTGTTCAGTTAGACAAGTTGGTAGGGAAAAATACGAGACAGGTGAAAACTTTAAAACTCGTGACTTCCGCGTGCGTAAATACAAAAGATACGTTTGGAATGTGGCTAGTGAGCATCAAAGATAAGCTCATAAAATTTGCAATGAAAAATTAATATGGGAATTTTTTTAAAAAAATGCGAGTTAGATTTTTGTTTCATGCATGATTCTATAAATTTGAAGGTGTGAAAATATTTTCCTATTCATATATTGTTCCTGATGACTGGTTGTGTGCAATTATCACTTGGACGCGTAATAGTCAGGATTAGAAAGAAAAGTGTTGGGTAGTAAATTTCCACACTTGGCTTTGTTTATTGACTGTTATTGGCTTGGCTTATTTTAAAGCGTTGATGAATAATAATATTTTCACAATTCACAAGTGCTTATATGCAAAAAAAATCATATTTGTATTATGACACGTAATGACTTTTGTGCGGGTACCATTAAAAAATCAAATAGTAGTATCAAATGCATCATTTTCATGCGAGATTATCTCTGTAGCTTGCATATTTGAATGAATCAACAAAAACCGGTATCAACATTTTTATAATCAGGAGGCTTTCGCCACAAAGTCTGACAGCACACTTTGCATACAAATGTAAAATTGTAAACAAATCCCGAAATTGAATGAACAGAGATCCTTCTCAAGTGCGTGATTTTTCACGCATATTTTGATTCAACTTAGATTGAAACACTCGACAACCGATAAAATCCAAATGAAAACTGTTTTTCATCCGGCAGTGATCGCTATTATTATTATTTTGGTTATAATATTGTGAGGTTTTTTGAGTGCGGCACACTTTTGAAATCATTTTAAAACGTGTAATCAACAACCATCACTGCTGTGGGCTTGTGATTAGGTCAAATTGGATTAGGTCAAATGGAACAACCGCATAATTGCTTGAGCCCTACACATCATTATCATATATTTTTTTAGAGCCGGCGGCTTTTGGTGTGGTGGCAGATAAAATTACATTAATGCAATAATATATGATCCTGATAATTATCGTAATTAACATGTAGGTTTTTATCCATACTGTGTACTGATTAGTGATTTTTTTAAATCTTTTGTTTAATGAACATCTAATTTTTTTATCCAACACCAACAAAAAAATGCAAAGCTAAACACTTTCGCAACAATTTTTGTTGGTATTTTCGCGTATCACGAAAAATCGTTCTGAAAATAATACTAAAAATCATTATTTAATAACTCATAATAACAATGTTTACAACACAAATCTGTTTGAAAACAATATGTTTTGACTGCAATATAGATATTGTTGAAACTCATCAGACCTTTCCTCATATTTTGTACCTAAGTTCATATCAAATCATAATAAATGATAATGTGAAATCGCATTAAATATTTTTTTAAACTGACTGCGTAGGTACTAGACGAAACTCGATAACCTAATCGTATTTTTTTCAGTGATCTTTAATGAATTCATGAAGGACTTTTTTGTAGATACACCAAAAAGGTACCCACGCATATATAAGCCGGCTTTCATCCCCACCACCACCACATTCTTAGNTTTTTTCAGTGATCTTTAATGAATTCATGAAGGACTTTTTTGTAGATACACCAAAAAGGTACCCACGCATATATAAGCCGGCTTTCATCCCCACCACCACCACATTCTTAGACTTTTATTTTATTACTCAACAAATCGCATAATAACATCTTGTTTTAAACGTTAGTTTTTTGCTCTGATGATCTTTTCGCTTGGAAAGGTACGTGATAGATAGATGAGTAAATGATTTGTAAAAGTGGCATCGATTTGGCCTTCCTCCTTCATTGCCTCGACTGTGAATAAATAATCTTTTTTTATTATTCTTCACTCATTACATGGTCTAGTGCCACCAACAAGGGAATTTATTTTTTCATTTACAAATTGCTAATTTGGGTACAGATATCCAAAAGGAAAGAAGAAATCAGTTTGTAACAAAAAAAAAACTTTCACTTTCTTGCAGCTGGATGGCTTAGGAATTTTAGCTGAATTTACGAAAGCTCGTCATGTGAGTAATGAATTCATAGGTTTTTTGTCCTTTTGTCTCTTGAGCTTTAAATTTTTTAATGATTTAGGCATTGAGGAAATTTGAAAGCTTTGAATCTGTGAGAAACATCATTAAAGTATGACTATACCGATGATGATGATGATACATAATGTTAGGTTCTTTTGATCCATGTCATATACCGAAAATATTCTAAAGATCGCCGGGATCGAAAATAAAGAATAATGGCAGATCCATGAAAAAAAAGAACGCGGGCTTTCTAAATAATGCACCGTGCACCGTAAATCCTCTAAAGAGAGCCGGGGTTAAGATGGAAACTATAATTGAATTTTCGCCCGGTTTTTACTATTATCGCCGGGTAGAGTGGAGAGCAACATTTGAAATTTTTGCGGGGGGTTTTCCTTAGAGGATTTACGGTAATTGTTTGGAAGATTGAGGGAGATTGAGATTTTTTTCTGTTTTGCTTCATGTACAGTTTTTTATGCTAATGAAAAAGTGCTCAGAAGTTGACCAGTTGGTAGGTAGTAAGGTTTTTGCAAAACAAGTGTAGGGGAACGTGTTGCGTGGTCGTCTGTTTTGAGCAACAGATTATAGATGTACCTTTAACACCCACATCGGAATCAGATTAAGGACGAAATAGGGCAGTAGCGACGACAAGACAACAAGAAAAAGTGAACGCAAAAAAGAAAATGTTGTAATACGAAGTTCTGCCCATTGGAACATACTAATTTTTTAAAAGTATATTTTAAATGACGATTTATATCGTGTAGGTATATACACAGGCATAAGTTTTTTTAGAATAGAAATAGCTATAAAGGTTATGTTTCAGTGACAAAATCAAATACGAGCAATATGTCATGCCCATTATTGCCTTACTTTAAAAAAAAAGTCGTTTATGAGTGGGAGGTGAGCCTAAAACACGCCACGTCGAAGTCCTTCTAGGTTATTTTATTGTGATTATATGATATATGTTGAGTTATGAGCGCGTGGAGGGACTTACATCATATATGTAACATTCAAATACGAATACCATTACTGTTTTGTGTTTTCTTATCCAATACAAAAAAAACATTATTCATAACACTTTTCCTTAAATATACGTAACTTTTAATCATGAACTTATATTTCATAAAAATCTCGACTATAATTCATTGATGTCATAATCAACACTCGTTCTACAATTTTTTTCTCATGATAAGAGCTGCAATTATATGACTTGTCTGAACATGGCGAAATGAAGTGCATAACGAGGGTAAAAGAAGAAGAAAAAATAATCTGAAACTAATTTGAATACCTGTCAACAGGATAGACTGTGTCTCCACACCTGAGACACGCATTTTCCGAAGAGCCCCGATACATATTAAGATTTTTCAAATTACATCACTCGCAAAATCAGTCATGCTGTCTCAACTTGCTAGGGCATATTGACATCGTTATTAGGGCACAAATTCAACCGTAGTATTAGTTTTAGATTTCGAAACGCAAACTGCAAAACTCGTCCCCGCTCACTAATTACGAAATCACATTTTTCTTGCTAACAACTAAGCAGTTGTCAAACAAACATGAAGAAATATTCGGCCCTTGTTAAGGCTCCATATATTATTTTGATGTGCAAACAAAAAGCTTCATTAAAGCTTTCGAAATGACAACCCGCATAAGAATCGCCACCAAAAATATTCACAGTTTTCACACTTTTTCACTATAAATCCATCCCTTCAAACTGTTCAATAAATTGTTAGAAGAACGGGAGGAATCACAGACACGTTGTTACACATATCTTGATGATAACGTTATAAAAATATAACACACGTATACAAATATAGTTTTTTTTCTGGTTTAATTTTACACACAACCGTATAGCCGACACATATTTTCTTTTTCTTTACATTCCGTCATCCTGATGGTTTCACTAGAATTTCGGTAAAAATTTTATACGAGCCCTCACAAAAATTTCAGCTCTATTCTTTCACTCAAGGATTTTTCAAAGGCAACGGTACTAATTTTTTTTTTTGTAAGGCACGACTGACTTCAATTTTCAATTTGAAAAACGTTCACTTGCCTAACCTTGAACAGGATAACCTGGCTGCCAGCAGTCAGTGTGAAGCACAGACGAAAAAAAATCTTGTCGGTGCAGTACTTAAAAACTCGATGCAGGTATTTCACTCCTTTTTCTTTCAGGTAATAACATTATTCTGTGTACTAGCCTGTATTTTCAGTACTTATCATCGTTCAGTATTCCCTCTGCAGCTCTTTGAAGAAATAATTTTTCTACTTGTTTTGAATCCGTATTTAACAAAAAAAATACAAAACTAAACCATACACCACGCACAAGGAATTACTCCTAAAAAAAAATTTCGTGTTTACTGAAAAAAAACTTCATTTTCAGAACGAATTTTTAATCCTCCTCCTTTTTAATCCCCAGTTGACAAGGGAGTGTTACATGATGATGAGTATGTCGTACTAGAACAGGCATGAAAAAAAAAGATTTTCGTTTAAAAGAATTGTTGATGATGACGGCTGTTTAAAAAAAAATATCTGGCTTCGTTTTGTTGACGCTGGTAATTCACACTGTCGCTGTTAACTGCATGTTTTTAACTTTGGGTTAGGTTGTTTAATTCAAACGCTTTGCGCATTGTAAAAAAACTTCATTTTCAGAACGAATTTTTAATCCTCCTCCTTTTTAATCCCCAGTTGACAAGGGAGTGTTACATGATGATGAGTATGTCGTACTAGAACGAGCATGAAAAAAAAAAGATTTTCGTTTAAAAGAATTGTTGATGATGACGGCTGTTTAAAAAAAATTATCTGGCTTCGTTTTGTTGACGCTGGTAATTCACACTGTCGCTGTTAACTGCATGTTTTTAACTTTGGGTTAGGTTGTTTAATTCAAACGCTTTGCGCATTGTAAACGTTCTGCTGTGCCATCACGCAAAATATGCTACGCAAAAGCTTCTATGAAAAAAAACATGAGCACGGGCGGTAGGGATAATTTTTTTTTTCTTACTTAATTTTCAGTTCGTCTTCAGAACACTCATAAAAACGCATTGACAACAAACTGACGACGACTCTCGCAAACGTTGAGGCGACAGTCAATTGTGCACTCGTGTGATTAAGATTTTGCCAAGAGGTTATGTTATATTACTCTATTGTCATTTTTTGCCGTGTTTAATTCCCTCGGAACCATTGAATACTCGCACAACAAAACAGAAAAATACAATCACAAAATAATCAGAACAAACAGCAGTGGGCAATGAAAGGAAACTATTTTTCTTGGGAAAAAAAGATGTAGGCATTTCATAGTGTTTTGTTATTTTCTGCAATCCTCATGTGGTTTGATTGCAGCCAGGTATATGTTCAACAGTCGTTTTGAAAAGATGAAGAACAAAATAAACCTAGTTTTAATAGGACAAAAACACAATTTTATATATTTTCCCTATGACACAGAGCAAATATAACACAAGAAAAAAAACCACTACCACAAGAGTATTTCTTGTTCATTTTTTGTAAACCACGATCATCATGAACTCCGCACAGGTTTGCACACTGTAGACTTAAATTGTTGACGGGAT
>VICI01003580.1:0-12918 GCA_019593645.1 Akabosia matsudoensis | reverse complement strand
TTGATACCTTACTCGACCTCCTTTGACATGTTTCTGAGTCAGGGGAGGGAGTTTAGTTTTAGCATGAGATTCGATTTTGGGTTTTATAAGTAAGGATAAGTTGACACTTTTCCATCTCTGAAATGCGTTATCAAATAACAAGTGGTCATGTTCTATTTTAACTTTTGAAAACAAAGTCTAGTGCTCGAATCAGGACCAAAAGTATTACCTAAATAGCGCATAGGGAAGCACGTTCTTAATGCCCCTGCATATTCATACGGACATCTATAAAAGTATAAACACAAAAAGGATTGCCGGTTAGCTTGTACTACCTATTAGACTTCCATTACCTACCTACATATGTCACTTTTAGTTACTGCTCTATTGATCAAATTAAATTATCATTTAGCAAAGTCAAAACGTAAAATCTTTATTCAAATAATTTCATGATAACTGCTTGCTATCCGCGGTTCTTCAAACAAATCAAATCTTAAATCAACTCTCGACTTCTGCATGGCTAGAAAATCAAAATTTAAGTTTTCCTCGTATCTCCCGGAATCTCAATAGCGCATCTGACTTTCTCGTTTGCAAAAAGAACATCTGTTGTCCATTTGTTGTTCAAGTTATGATTTATGATGGGAATAACTGTGTCTAATAAAGAGAAAAGTTATTAGTAACCTTATGTAGGTATATATTGTACGATGATGCATAATAATGTCTATGCAAACTTACTAGATACAGGCTCTAGGTCGTTGTCGCGACCGTTGAATGGTCCGAAGCACCTGTACCAAATTCCATGTCTGTACCCCCAAGCAAGTAGAAGAATCAGAAACGTCCCGAAAAATACAAGAATCGGCACTAGAGGGAAAGTTTCCCGGCAAGCAGTATCAACTGGTTCTTTCGTAAAAACCTCTGTGTTGTTTTCCATAGTCATGAACTACAGGTGTAACATATATTTGTAGTTGCAACACTATCGATAAGCGAGTAAAATGTTTATCGTGATGTAGCTGGAAGCTTACGGAAGTTTTTTTGCCCAGGAGAAAGCTTTTAAGACGTGTTCTGAAGAAAACTTGGCCAAGCAGTACAGTACGGTCGTTGCTCCTTTCCTGGTTGCCTACACTCATATAATATCGTGTCTGTGCATTACTAATACTTTTTTGCTTAACATACTTTTGAAGTAGACTTTGAGCCTTTTGCGACGGAAGTTGATTTGAATTGGCCATTGCTTGCTTCCCGAGTGTAAAGTAAAGAGTAAACACGCAGCAATTTCAAAGAGTTGTTTATATAAGTTCCTTTATTTGTGATATTGTTTTATTTCTAATTCTAACACAAGGTATAATGAAATACAATGGAAAATCTTTATACCGGGTTGATCCCACACCTTTAACCGTAATCATAACAAGTAATTAATTATTATATTGTACACGATTTCAACGTTTTCCTTTATAAGAACCAATGATCTTCATGCCGTTAGGGTTTGGCCTGAAATTTGAAAATTTTTGTTATTACATCCACTTTATATCCTGCAAAATATCTTTCAACAATCATCAAATCATTCCAACCCGTTGCTTACTTTTTCGGCAATGTATCGCTTGATTGCGGCTTGGCTCATTCGCTGCTTATTCTCCGTCACCGTGACAGCATTTGATCTTCCGGTACTTTTACAAGTCGCCGTCACATGCAAAATGCCTTGATCGTTGATAAGCATCTCGACTTCTATGTTCTCTACACCAGCCTCTTTCGGGGGTATTCCGTTCAAGTAAAAGTCTCCCAAATGCTTGTTATCTACAGCAACCTTTTCCTCGCCTTCATAAATCGTGATTTGTACGCTGGTTTGATTATTGTGGGCCGTTTTGTAGCTTTCGATGAGTTTTACGGGCGTCTTCGTACTCTTGGGAATGATTACTGAGAAGCCGCCACCGTATACCTCCACTCCGATTGGCATTGGGGTGACATTCTGGATTCGGGTGAAAGCTGTTGAGCTCTCTGCCACATTCCCGCGTTTAATGGCAGCCATGAGCCCGGCTCCATGAGCGACAGCCTCATCCGGGTTGATCTTTTTGCTTAGCTCCTTTTTACCTCCAAAAAATGTCTTGAGCAATTGTTGTACTTTGGGAATCCTCGTCGACCCTCCGACAAGTACAACATCGTCAATCTTCTCGCGTGGTAACTTCGCATCTTTGAGTGCTTTCTCCACAACCTTAATTGTCTTCTGGAAATGATCGTTGTTGATCCTCTCAAATGTAGATCTTGACACATTAACTTGAAGGTCCTTGTCTTTGTAAATGTTTTCGACATTAACTTGAGCGTGGAGCCCATCTGCCAGTACAATTTTCTGTCGCTCACATTCCGCCTGTAGTCTCTTCAATTGCCTTCGGACGTCGTCTCGAGTAGTCTTGTTGGCAGAATCCTTCCCTCCGAATAAATCCACTCCGGTTTTCTTCTTAAATTCTTGGGCACAGTAGGTCATCATGTTCTTATCGAAATCCTCTCCACCGAGGTGCGTATCCCCGTCCACAGTAAGCACCTCTATTACCCCTTTGGTGGTCTTCAAAACAGCCACATCAAATGTCCCCCCGCCAAGATCAAAGATTAGAATATGTTTTTCGTCTGAGCTTTCAAGGCATCCAGATGCGTACTGGAGCTTATAAGCCATCGCAGCGGCCACTGGCTCAGTAACTATAGAAATGACATCCAGACCTGCCATTTTACCTGCATCAACAGTTGCTTGCTTTTGGCCATCGGTAAAATATGCCGGTACAGTGATCACTGCTTTGTTCACAGGTCTCTTCAAATGTTTCTCCGCGTCAATCCTCAACTGGTTCAAAATAATGGCAGAAATTTCCTCCGGAAACAGCCTCTTTCCTGCAACCTCTATCTTCGGCACACCTCTCCCACCGTCGACAACCGTAAACGGCCACAGTTTCATGTCACTCTGTAGCTGCTCATCGTCAAATTTACGGCCCAAAATTCGTTTCGCGTCGAAAATAGTGCCTTCTGGATTTTCATAGGCTCTTCTTTTTGCCTCCTCGCCAACTGTGGGTTCACCGCCGAGTAAAGGAAAAGAAACGTAACTGGGGGTTGTCAGCTTTCCAACCGAGTTTGGAATGATTTTCACTTCCCCATTAAGATAAACAGACACACAAGAAAACGTTGTTCCCAGATCGATTCCAATGGCTGGGTCGACCTTCATGTTCATGTCATTCTCGTCCTTGTACTTCTGGTACATTACCTCAAAGGACTGGGTCAACTCGTTTTTCTTTTGAGTGTCCAAATCCTTGGAAAACTTGGTCAGTGTATCCTTGCAGGCTGCTTTATGCTTCTTGAGTAATTCTGCTTCACTGATGAAATCATGGGTTTTTACATGTCTCTGCATTTCTTCATTGTAAAAAGCACATGCTTCTTGATAAGCCAGATTTGCAGATCCAATTGCTCCTCTCTTTTTCCCTTCGAGGCGCATTTTAAAAGCCTTCAAACTTGTTTCTGCAAACTCATCTAAATCTTTTTCGTACTTACGAAGAACGTCTTTAGCAATTTTTCCCCGGGACTCATTTCGTAACTCTTGCATGACCTTCTCCTTCGTTTCCGTGTGCTTTTTCTTCAACCCCGCTTCATTGGTCACTTCCTTGAAGGCTCTGTTCATTAGTTCGGAATACTTGGATTGACAGTCCGTGAGTAATCGCTTAGCTTCTTGAGCATTTCGAGACGCCTTTGTTTCAGCTTGGACTTCGAAACGCTTCAGAATGACTGTAAATTCTTCTTCCAGTCGCATCTTCACTGTGGCAAGGTCAACACCGGGCAAATTATCAGACAAGTTGGAAATTTCCTCCTTCAGCAAACTGGAGTGAAGTTTCTGGAACTCATCTGATTTCTGAGCCTTTAATGCGAATTGCTTTTCATACCGAGCACATGAATCCTTGATTTCTTTCTCGAGTTTATCTTCAATTTTTTTCTGGTCTGTTCGAAGTTTTCTCTTCGCCTGGGACAGAAAGGTATTCAACTCTGCTTCCAAATTATCCAAGTACAAAGAATACAATTGAGTACCACTTTCGTACTGACATTCTTCGCTAAAAGCTTTGACAAGGTCGTCCTTCGACGCTTTCTGGATTTTCTCAAGCTCGTTCATTGTCTTGGCCGAGGATAATGTTGTTTTGTGTTGAGATAACAAACGAGCGACCAATACTTGTGCAGCTTCTTTCAGACGTTGTTCTTCTTGGCGGTTGGAGCGGCGAGGTTTGTACTCCTCTTCGTCCATGAAACTCTGCTTGTTCATGTTGTTGAGGAGATCCGAGTCGTTGCGGGTCTTCAAAACTTTGTACGCATCCGAGTTGGAATGATTCGATGCAGTTTGGTGCAAACTTGTAAATTGATGTGATAAAAAAAGAGGAGACTCACCTATTCGAGCAATAGGTTCGTCATGAGGGAAAAGTCGTTCGATGAACTTGTCGCTGGCATCTGCTAATTGCTCACAGAAGCGTTTGTACGCAGCAGCCATTTCCCCACTCAGTTGATTAGTACCGTGTTTACTTTCTCCAACTTTCTCCAGGAATCTTGTCTGAATGCTGGTGGCAAATTGGTGAGACTCTCGTTGTACGATTGCTTCCTTCGGTTTTCGGTCTGGAGGGAAAACAGCAGTCATGGACTGTTCATACTCAGCGAGTAGTTCCTCCTTTACTTTCTCTACAAAAATCATCTTCCTTTTCAATTGAAGACCTTTCAACTCCTCAAATTTCTCGTCCAGTTTCTCTTTCAGAAATTTCTCCCACTTTTTGTAGTTCTTCTGAATCATAGCATCTGTTTCCTCATCGTCTCCTGCGGCAACTTCTTTCTTCAGCACCCTAAGTGCTCTCCTCATCCCGTTTTTGTGCGTCTCCTCGAGCTCCGAACCAGTCAAAAATGCCTCATTCGCGTCTTTGGACTGTTTCTCCCAAAACTTTATGTACGTCAGCATGGCTTTCTTCATAATCTGTTTTTCGTCACCGGGCAAGAAGGAACGTTTGACACCCAATGACTTGAGAAGCTGATTAGCATCCAGTTCAGGCTGATCGCCTGAATTGATTTTACGAACGTAGTCCTTCAAAACTTGCTGCCATTCGCCAACAGTGATCTGTCCTCCTGCTGAATTTGTCTTGATCGGTAGATTTTCCACATCAAGAACTTCGGAAACAAAATCTTTCATAGTTTCTACAAACTGTTCCTCCATTTCCGACAAGCTACCTTGAAAGCCTGGTTTGATGGCGTCGTTGCCAGGGAACGGAAGCAATGCTGCAGACAGATTAACGAAACCTGCGTTGATAACCTGACGAGAAAGGCGACCTTCCTTAGACTGGGATGGATTTTCCAAGAGCCTTTCTCTGAGGACATATTCTTTGCCTCCAGATACACCAAACGGGTAGTCGATCGGGTAGCTCCAGTCTCGAACCAGAAAGGAGGCGTTTTGGAACGGTGGCTGACCTCCCATCATGGCATAAGAGACGAACGCCGGAATCGACTTGATCAGTTTATCGTCCAGTTGCTTGGTAACATTGAAGATGGTTGCAGATGACATCAAAAATGACAAGCCTGCTAGTGCCGCCGATTTGGTGTCGTCGTTCCATCTCCATTTTGTTGGCGGCTGAACGTAGAGTAAAATAACCGCGATCTCTTTACCGTTATCAGTTTTCACAGCGAAAGGACGGGGATAACTCCAGATACCCACTGAGTCAGGAGAGGATCCTTGCGGCCATTGGAAATCGTCAAGAGGCTTTGTTTTCTCATCCCAATTGATCCATTCAAACTCATCGTTTTCAATAGCCTTCAAGAACTTCACCATATGGCCAAAAACGACAGATTTTCCCGTTTTCTTCGGTCCAAGGAGGGTAATCACAGACAATGGTAGGTTTCCAACACGTCCCGTTAATGCATTGACGTTATCCTGGTTCAAGATAAGATTTGATGTGTCGCCTGAGCTTGCCGCATCATGGACCAGAAGCAGGGCTTCATTTTGCTGCGCCATGTTAGACATTCTGTGAAATAAATAGGAACATAGAACTTTGAGATTGTTGAATGAATATGAACCAAAAGCGGATGGAGCACTGCGAACCAACCATACTGTAAAGTTTTAAATCCATGAGCGATACGAATATACAACAAATTTTCCTTGTACGACGACTTTATATCTTTTATCTCATCATTAACTGAATTTATTAACATAACAGCAGAATTTGTACAACAAAGAATACTTAATGAATATATTCAATGAATCCGGTAACCCTCCCCCTCTACAGGTCCGCCTTATCCTCGACGCCCTGCGCTAGTCTTCCCCTAGAACACAAAAAAGACGTTAATAAGGCGAAGCTTGAAATTTGTATGAAAAAACGTAATCATAATATATTTCCTATGCAAATCGAAGCAAAATATATGCCTTTAGCTATATTGAAGTGAGCCATAATAAGTTGAGTAATATGTATCTAAGTTACCTCCGCGATCAACCGCTTCTTGACCTCATCGCTCATTATTCCCTTCTCTGCGCAAACGGTCATTTTCTTTTTGGTACCTCGGTTACTGACACAGACAGCCTCCACATTCAAGATTTCCATTGTTATCAATGTGCATTTCCACCTCTACCCTTTCCGTTCCAGCCTTCCCAGGAGGAATGCCCTCCAATTGGAAGTCACCCAAGAGTTTGTTGTCAGCTGCTTTCTGCTCCTCCCCTTGAAAGATCTTGATCCAAGCGCTCTCCTGGTCATCACGATGAGTTTCGTAAACTTGCTTCTCAGTAATTGGAATTTTCGAACCTTTCGGAATGATCGTATCAAATGACCCAGTTGCCATTTCAATGCCTAGCGACATAGGAGTAACTTCTCGAATCATGGTGAAGTCAAACAATTTTTCCTTGGGATTTGCACATATCATGGCAGCTTGGATAGCTGCTCCCTGGGCGACAGCTTGGTCAGGATCGATTTTGTGAGAGAGTGCCTTGCCATTAAAATGGTCGCTCAACATTTTCCTGATCAAAGGAATCTTTGTAGACCCGCCAACCAGTACAATTTCATCGATTTCTTCCTTCTTCAAACTTGCTGTGTTTAATGCTTTATCTTCGCAGTAATTGGAATTTTCGAACCTTTCGGAATGATCGTATCAAATGACCCAGTTGCCATTTCAATGCCTAGCGACATAGGAGTAACTTCTCGAATCATGGTGAAGTCAAACAATTTTTCATTGGGATTTGCACATTTCATAGCAGCTTGGATAGCTGCTCCCTGGGCGACAGCTTGGTCAGGATCGATTTTGTGAGAGAGTGCCTTGCCATTAAAATGCTCGCTCAACATTTTCCTGATCAAAGGAATCTTTGTAGACCCGCCAACCAGTACAATTTCATCGATTTCTTCCTTCTTCAAACTTGCTGTGTTTAATGCTTTATCAACAACTTTGATAGTGTCCTTAAATAGGGCACGATTTTTATCCTCGAATGTCTTCTTCGCGATTTTCACAACTAAATCATGTCCAGCAAAGGAATCAATTGATATGGTGTATGCTGGTGCAGTGGACAACGATTTCTTAGCGATTTCACACTGGGTCTGAAGACGCCTAATGTTTCTCCGGGCTTCATCTTTCAATGTCTTGTTAGGCGAGTCCTTGTTGACGAAAATGTCAACTCCTTTTTCAGCTGCAAATTGCTCAGCACAATATTTCATCAAGTTTTTGTCGAAGTCCTCGCCACCCAAGTGGGAGTCACCCTCCACTGCAAGCACTTCAATGTTCCCCTTGTCCATGACAAGCACAGCAACGTCAAACGTCCCGCCTCCCAAGTCGTAAACCAATACGTTCCTCTTCTTATCGTCATACACGTTGTCCATTTTGAACGCAACAGCCGCGGAGCTGGGTTCGTTCAATATGGCCACAACCTCCAATTCCGCCAACTCTCCAGCGTTCTTCGTTGCCTGACGCTGTCCATCCGTAAAATAGGCAGGAACTGTGATGACGGCCTTTTTCACTTCCTTGTTTAACCATTTGGTGGCTTCATCTTTCAGATGTTTCAACAGAAAACTAGAGATCTCTTCTGGATGGTAGCGTTTCCCATTTACAAGAATTTTCGGACCTCCGTCATGATCTACCACGCTAAACGGCCAGTACTTGATATCATTTTGCACAGTGGACTCATCGAATCGGCGACCAATAAGACGCTTGGCATCAAAAATAGTTACTTCTGGATCATGCTGATGAGCAAGATCTTTCGCTGGTGATCCAAAATCCATCGACTCATCAGCATTTATTCGAACGTAGCTCGGAGTCGTGTAATCGCCGGTTCCAGCATTCGGAATTATCTGCACCTTTCCATTCAAGTAAACCGCCACACAGCAATACGTTGTACCGAGGTCAATGCCAATTGCAGGCTCTCCGTCATCAAAGGAACGAAAGACCAGGTCATTTCGTTTCGTGTACGTTTTAAATATTTCTTCCAATTTAGCGAACACTTGGCTTTTCTGCTCCTTTGTAAGCGTCAGCCCAGCTGGGATCTTATTCGAGGCTGTTTTCACCGCGTCCTTGTGCAACTTGGCCAGCTCATCATTGGTGAAAGCTCCGCTTGAGCTTTTGTTACTAAAATGGTTGTTCATGTTGTCAGTGTACTCTGTTTGAACCGCCAGCATTGCTGACATTAACGTCGCGGTCTCTGTGTTGCGGAGAGTCGTAAAATATTCTTCCACTTGAGCAAATGATTGCTCCACAGAACTTATCATTTCCTGAATGTGTCGGTCGACAAATGCTTGATTTTTGGAGTTAATGTTGGCTTTTAAGGTGTCCGTTATTCTGGCGACTTCTTTGTTATGCTCCGTTTCCAGCTCTTCCTTTATTTTCATTTGAATGGCCGCAGTTTGAAGATTTGAATTGTACGATTGAACGAGCGCCTTCCTCTCTGAATCAGCTAAAGAATTCATAAACTCCCTTCTTTCTTCATTTCTATTGACAGCATCTTGTCCATACGAGTCAACTTGACCAGAGAGCTCTCCCATGGTGAGTGCAACTGCCGCGTCATCAATTGAAGTTGGAGTAAAGAAGTTTCGAAACATTTTTTCCTTTGCCTTATCAACAAATTTCTTGAACTCCGGTGTCTCTAGAAAGTCATTGTCCTCAACAAATTGGTCTATTTCCCTTTTAAATTCTTGAAAACTAGTTGCTCGAGCGTTATCCAATTCTTCCTCCTGCTGCCGCTTAACCATGATCCCCTCCTCAACGATCTCCGTATAAGCTAATTCAAGGCCACTACGTAACTTCCTCAAAACCATTTCTCCCTTAGTACTTTCGGCTGGGAATGGAATATTTGCTTGGCCGTTCCTCATTATCCTGTTGAGCTCCTCTTCATGCCACTGAATCAAGTCAACTTCATCCATCTCCGCTGCTTGAACTTTTAGCTTGTCGCGGTAGTTGGCTACTTCATTTTTCACCGTTGCTAAGGCGGAGGCCATCGTAGACTCCAAGCCCAGTTCGATTCCTGCCCTTTCCTCCTCAATCTCCTCTTCTAATTTCTCGCGCCATTTGTTTTGGTAATCCGCGCTGCCGAGATTTTCACTCGTGAATTTCTTCATAATCGCGTTCAGAGTTCGTGAGTGGAGCTTGTTCAACGTTGATGCATCCGTTGTTGGAACATCTCTCAACCAGTCGTTAATATCCGCTAAATATTCAGCTATGAGATCCTTCACAGTTGATCTCGCCCTGTTGTCGGCTCCCAGCTTATTCTGTTCGTTTCTCGAGATGTACTCCTCCTGAATTGGGTCAAGCACGCTGTCTGCCATATCATTCAACTTTTCCACACCGTCCTCATCTTCACCATCGAATTGATCCAAAAACCAAGCTTTTACTGATGACACTGAAGATGCGACTTTCTGTTGAAATTGGCTTTGATCGTAAAATGTTTCCTCCGGTTGGAAGGGAAACTCTGCGGACAAGATTTCTCGAAGCTTAGTGCATGCCTGGCTCACTCCCTCAGTCACTTGAGTTCGTCTTTGCCCTTCATTTTCTTTCTTAAGCTGTTCAGTTTCTTCCTTAAGAACCTGGTCAAGCTTTCTCTCTGCCTCTTTTTCATCTTCTTTTGGAATTTTTAAACTTCTGAAAGACTCTTTGGCTGCTGAAATGGCATGTACGTTCACTCCATCGATGGTCGCATCTTTCAGATAATTCCCAAAACAAGCATCCTTCCTCAGCTTGAACACCTTCTGATACGCCGCCAGACCTTTGTTCACTTTGATTGCAATGGCTGCTGACACAGTCGCCGACCAAATTCTCTCCGGCTTTAATCCCAACTCCATCTCCGTTTTGCTGTTAAACATTTCCAAGTAGGATCTCAGAAACTCATTTAGCTCGTACGAAGTCAGACTATTTCCCAAGATTCGCTTCTCCATTATATTATCTTCACTTATCAGGTTATTGATAAGCGCCTTCAGCCTTTTCACAAAGTCGGTATTCAAATGAGAAGCTTGTCCGGTAAAAGTCTTCAGCAGAGCTTTCGAGCCAATGTTCGGAAGTAAAGTGCACTCCAGCTCCTCCCAGCATGCGTAAATTTGTTTGCTAAATTTCTGCTGGTTGGAGAGTAGCTTCGACAGGAACTTGGAGCCTGCCTCTGTGCCAAAGGAATGCTCTGAGAGTCGAGTCCAGTCTCGAACCAAAAAAGACAACTTCTGGAACGGTTCAGAAATTCCTTTGCTGACACAAGAGTTGCCATACTTGACGAATGTCTGCAACCAGTTGAACAATTCTTCCGGAATGTCGCTGGCCACGTTGATAATTGAAATGGATGAAAGGAGAAGGGATATTCCTAGAATCGCGGACCTTTCATCTGGTGGTGTTTCTTCATTGATTCCTTGAGTGTCCATTAACAGCACTGCGATATCTTTTCCATCAGCATTAGTGACCATGTATGCCTTACTCCATATCTGGATACCTTGAGTTGTCGGCTTGTACCCGTGTCGCCATTGGAAACCTTGAAGGTCTTTCCTTTGTGAAATCCATTCGTCGCTGTCGTCATCATCTTCAATTGCCGCTAGCTTCTCCTTCAAAAAGTTCATGATGAAGCTTTTTCCTGTTCGAGGATATCCCACGGCGGAAATCAAGCAAATAGGCTTCCCTTTACATGATTCCAGCACAGTGTTTAGAACATTCTCCTCCAAATGCAGATGAAGAGTCTCGTCAAAGTCGTTCGAGCGTTTGAAGGTGATCAATTGAAGGGCTCGGCCGTGTTGGGTCGAGTCACACGCTTCATTGTCGGAATTCGACGAGATGGATGACTCGCTGTCGCTCAGATCCGATGAGTCGGTGTCGCCGAACTTCATAGTGCCAATGTGCCTAAAAAAGATAAACAGAACATATGCCTTGTTGGAACCTGAATTAGCTATAAAAGCAAGCAAAGCCCGATGAATTCTAGCTTCAAGCCCGTTAAATTCATGCAAACCAGAACCAGCTTCGTTTATTCGTATCTCACTTTATTGAACCAGGAAAAGATGCCGAACTGACTCGTTTCAACAAATAATTTATCTGAGCCTTTCACATTTCAATCGTATCCAAACCATCTCCAGTAGGTTATCTTGTCTTGTCGCAGACTTTTCCGTTTAGTGAGATAACATGTTCATATATTAAATGAAAAGTGGAATGGTAGGTCCGCAGTGCTTTATATGATTTTAACATAATCTTAATAATTTAATGGCTTTAAAAAGGTTTACCTGTGTCTTCAAGACGTCTTCTTCTAACAAACCCGATCCAATCAGATTTCACCACTGGTTGAACCGAAAGACTCAACAGCAACACCCGCAGCTCAACAGTTCGCTCCAGTCCCTCCGTTCCCTTTTTAGTATCGAAAAGAGGAAAAAATTCAGTCAGCGGGCGTCTTTCATTTCAACATTATCACCATTTATCCTGATAATGATAATCCTTACCACTCGCGAGGTTCCTCCTACTACAAATCCGCTCACCGCCCACTTGAAATTCTTCACGCTTCCCTGCGTTCGAAAATGTACCTCTGTAATTACCAAAATGACCACATAAAACTTAGTTTACGCTCACTTACTAATGAAACTATGGGCAATTGCCGCAGTTCAATCAAAAACGAATTGATATCAAATAAATTTAAATATTCTTTCGCTAAAAACTTACCAATTTCCCGAATTTCTAGCTTGAAACTTTCTTGATCTACAAAGCTTCACCTGACAAACGGTGACTCTGCTACTTCTAGAAAGCAGTTTTCCAATTGATTTGATTATACAGTTAACAAATTAATCAGTTACTCAAAATACAATCTTCACATAAAATAGGTTGATGATTTAACGGTTGTACTCTCACTGAGCAGCCGAACACATACTCCCAACGAAGATTATCGTAAAAACGAAAAAGTGAAATCAAATACGTTTCGGCGTGATTTACTCGAGTAAAGCATGACTCATTATGTAAAATAGCATTCTTGACAGTCGGCAGATTGGCACCACTCCACAAACACCACGAACCATTACAGACTCGGATCTAAGCTGAGTGCTTTATCCGTTTATGTTGTTTGTTGATAAGGAATTGATAAGAGTAAAGTTTGCAGAACAGCATAGGAGGCATTTTATGATTTTTGTCAGCAAAGAACAGAGATTCGAGCAAAATCGGATGAGCTCATAACTTCTGTCAACATAGCTGAAGTGGTCTCCAGGCAAGTCAATTATCTTTTACATGGGGCTAAACTCCTCCCTTTCTCATTTTGAGTATCATTAACACGTAAAACTATAGTCTACCACCGCCGGTGAAGTGCATGATATTTTTTTCTCCTCGCATTTTTCGTTTTGCTACGTTTCTGGAGATACACGTTCCTTTAGAATAAACCGGTACAACGGAATACCGAAGTAGCGTAAGCCTTGAACAAAACACCTAAAAGTTCATGTCAATCAGACAAAGTATGTGTAAACTACGACTTAAAACGAAAAACGGCGCCTA